>SNQJ01S0015534.1:127950-160279 GCA_010110895.2 Picea sitchensis
AGTTCACCTCCTCAAGAAGGCTATAAAGGTGAAAGTTCAAGAACTTTTGTTGAAAGTTCAATCCCTCCAGCATGCAAGGCTTGTGTTCAAGATGAATGCAAATGTGTGAAACAAGAGAGTTATGACAGCCATGCGGACAAGAAAAATGTTGTTGGTCTTCAAAAGAGAGCTTGTAACTCTTCAAATTCACCTTCTCAAAAAGGCGATAAAGGTGAATGTTCAAGGTATAATTCTGCTTACCATTCAGTTGCTTTTGATTATGTTAAGCATGATAAATTTGCATGTAAAAATGGAAGAAAAGGTCCATGTACATATTGTGGTTTATATAACCATCATGTTTCAAAATGTTGGAAAAGATTGACCACTTTCAGGAAACTTTCCAAGAAAAGGCAACTTGAAAAGAGCATGCAAAAGATTTGCACTCATTGCCAAAAGAGGGGTCATCTCATTGACCAATGTTGGACATTGCATCCAACCACTCATCCATAGCACAAACAGCAGTTGGATAAAAATATTGGCAATAATGGAAGAGGAGATTCCATTATCGATGTGAGTCAGGATGATTCACAAGAAGACGATTTTCAGCAAAAAAATTCACCATTGAGTTGGCTTGGTAAAAAATGGTTAGATTTCTTGAGTAAGTAAGGCTTGCATTTTTTCTGTTGTAGATGCACATTTCAGCCTTATCTATTCATTTTTGTTGAAGTTTGACAAGTTGCAGCAGTGTATCATAACTTGTAAGATGCAAGTTTGCATGTGAATGCATTTCTTTTGAATGCATTCTTGTGTTATACAACTTCGTCAAAAGGATGTAAAAGAAGGGTATGATGCTCATTTGTTACAGCCATATATATTTTTCATATTCAGCTCCTATGTACCCACATGTTTCAGTTTTATGTACTTATGTTTGTACTGGAAGGAGAGTTGAAGAGCTATGCACATGCATGTGTTTTTGTGTGTGCGTAAACAATGAACTTGGTGATGGTTCATCATGAATGACTCATGATTGTAACATGATTGTGTATCATGTATGCCGACTTGTTATTTTGGGAAGGTCGATATCTTTCAAATGAGTCTCGACTTGTGTCGAAGTTGTCTTGATGACTATGTTGTGTCGATCATGTTTTTTCTTCTACTTATGTTTAGTCGATGGTGTTTGTTGGCTTGTAAGTTAATTTTGAGTACACCTTGATGCAAGAAAGCACCATGTGCTTTGATGAAGTACAAGATGTGACAGTTGGTTTGAAAAGAAAAAGACTTTGTTGGCATCATTTTTAGTCTTGTATAAATTTGTTTTCAAGATTGATGGTTTTCTTGGCTTGTGACAAGATGTCGCAGGAAAGTTTTTGCAGCCATTGGAGAGCTGATTGTGTTGACATCAAAGAGTTCGCAAGAGGGACTTGATTCTTAGTGGGAAGGTTGGCAGTCTTCCAAGAACAAAGAGAATAGTGGGTCAGTAGCAGCTAGAGAATAGTGGTTGAGGGACATAGTCAGTTGCAGTGCAAGGCATGTCAAAGCATCTAGGTGATTGTCGAAAAGACTTTTCAAGTAGAATCAGTTGATATAACTTGAACGCAAAAGAGTATTGAATCTTAGACAGATAATCATAATCTTTTGTGGGTCCAAAAGCCTTTCAGTGGGAGGGTGTGATCAGAATCTGGACCAGGGGTCAAATTTTAGCTCAAAAATCAGCGTTCTCGGAATTGCCTCAAAATTAACGAAAGTGTAGCCCTCATCATCACAAACCCAACGCAACTTGTTTTGTCTCAAACGGACGTCGGGAGCGAGAGATATCATGATGTGTTCGAATCACCAAACAGGTAAAAAAAAGGGACGCTGACTATGCAGTCCGTACAGTCCGTACGGATGCTAACGTGGCATGACCGTATGCTGACATGGTAGAGGTGACATGGCAGAGATGAGTTGGCATATGCTGATGTGTCATTTTCAAATTGTCATAGTTTTGACAAATCACATTGTGACAAGTGGCATGGTTTTGGAAAATTATGAGGTGCCACGTGGCCCAGTCATGGGCTACCATGTGGCACCCCTTTAGTGACTATTTGTTTGTTAATCAAAATTTTATGGAGTCCACCAGACTCGAACCTTGGAACTCCCCCACCAGTTAAGCTTTAACAAAGTCTGCGCAACCACTATACCATGCGTTGGTTCTTATTATATATGCGGGTTAAAATTTATTTGAATTCAATGATAATTGTATTTGGTGGGGGGTCGCGCCGGGGCTTAGCCCGGACTCGTGCTTCTACCGCTCATACACATGACCATACCTGTTGTTAAATGGCACGCGCGGGGGGTGTTTTAAATGTAGCCCGTGGTTATAGCGCTCATATCACATGACCATAACATTACTATAATGCAAAGTGTGCGCGTGTGTTTTGGGTTGTTTACCAAATGGTTAAGACCCACGGTTCTATGCTTTATTACATATGACCATACCCTCCGGTAAATGGCGCTCGAGGTTTTAAATGTGTAGCCATGGTTTTTTTGTGTTATGCCATATGACCAATGTAATAGCTAGAGCGTGTGTAACGGCTAGCCATTTGTGCCCGCCACTTGTCAAGTCCATATCTAACCTTGGAACGTGTGCCTAAATTTGCGCTGGGACATGGCCATATGGCCCCCATGCACCCAACACCTCCGATTTTGGGGGCTCTAATTCTGTTAACCATTCAAAAAATTGGCACGTTTTGTGGAGATGCACGCGGGTGTTGGGTTTAGGCAAGGGAAACGCCCAAAAGCCAGGTTACTCACACACAGGTGCGTTTTGGTGAACCAGAGACAGCAAGCTTGAAGGAAGAAAATGGCAAGAGGCCTATCTTTTTCATTTTTTGGCCAAATGAGGTGCCGTAAAAGCCCAGCTAGGGGTTTTTGGACGTTCTAAATACATTGGCACTACTTTCAAAGCCATTTGAAGACTTATTTTGTAGGTTTTTAACCATTGAAGTTTCAAGAAGCTCTAGGGAGCTTGAAGCCCTCATTGTTTGAGGTCTTTCTCAGATGAGCCTATGTTTGTTTTCTGTGATAGAATAATCATTTTTGGCTAATTATTATGATCTAAACATTTTTGGATAGGTTTCAGATCCATTTGAGAACTTTTATAGGTGTTTTTTCCAAAGAGAAGCTCAGGAAAGCTTAAGGCCACATGTAGAAAAGGTCATGCCCAAATGAGCCATGATCCATTTTCAGAGTTCTATTAGTCATTTTTGGGGTTTTTATGTAATATGAACCCAATGGTACAGTCAGTATTTCCATTGGAGTTTATCGGCATCTTGTAAAAGAATATTTGACAAACTAATCCCAAAGAGCCTAGTCTATTGAAGGAGGCTCAAGGAGATGTAGCCCAGAGAGGGGTGAACTCCTTTATCATCTTGTTATTGTTGTGAGTTTGATGGGTTATTTGCTACAGGTGATGTTGCTGCGTATTTGTTTAAAGAACATATTTAACTATTTAAAAGAACATTTCCTCACACATGAACATTGAAAAGAAGAAGCATGAACTTAACACATAAATTATCTTGCATATTGTAACACATTGAGCAAGGTCCTGTAAAGTTTATTTTATTGAAGTAGAGGGTGTTTGCATAGCATAACAAGTCAGCCTTCTATTTTCAGATCATGAGTGGACGATAATTATTTCAAATTCAATACAATATTAAAATCAATTTGTCTTATGAAAGTATACCATCATTTAAATGGCCAGTTTCAAGGGCATACTCATAATCATGTCACTTTATTTCAAATGAAAAAAGAAAACATGTCCTATATCAGATCATATGCCATGCTCTTTCTCACTTGCCACATGAGAATTTCATACCTTCTCACTTATTGTTTCCAAGGTGTGGATTATAGCCCAATCATATTACTATCCTAAATACTTCAAAAGATAACCTTCATGATAGGGTCAACCAAGTAATATTAGTATTAATCAAATTATAGAAAGAATTATTTCTTGCTCCTTCACTCAATACAATTATAAGCTTAGAAAGTTACTCATATCCACATGCCAGTTGACCCTTTTCTTGTTAACTCCGACTAGCAATACATGGTACCACCTATGATGATTATTTTACATGAAGTAGACTCTTCCCTAGTATTCATATGACACTTTCCTTGTAACAATCATTTACAACATTATGAGTGAAGGGTGTCTTAACTTTCAAGGGAAAAATTCTAATGATAAGGATATAATACCCCAAATTCATGCATTAAACACCATATAAATAAAAATGGGTAAGTATCAACAATCATTAAGGTTCTTATTCTTCTAGGTGTTCAATCTATCTGATAACAAGCCATCAAACTCAAAAATAAAATTTGCATAATCCCTCAACCATGTCAAGGTTCTAAAGTGTGCAATGCATTGCCTCCATTAACACTTAGGCACTTTTATACTCTTTGTAGTTTACCTCCCTTGTGAAAATAAACAACAATCTATGGGACTTCTTTCATATATCTTACATTTCCAAAGGAGGCTCACTACGAACATAACATTCAAATTACCATTGGAATCACTCCAATACAATATATCTTGTTCATAAATTCCATTTACTTACACCTAAATGGATAATTGAAAACACGCTTCTTACATCACATGTCAAATGGACCGACAATAAAAAATTTCAATCGATTCTAAAAACATGAGGAACTTCCATATCGACCATAGGCCTTTACATCTGAAACAATCCCTTGTAATATGTTTTGTGAACTCATACTTATAGGAAACATTGAAACTATTGAAACAACACGTTTATTCATTCTTTGTGATTCATACAACCACTAGTGAAACAATCAATTCTTAGTCTTAGGTTCCTAGGCCATATAGCCCCAATACTATAATATATGTTTCAGAACCTATGCTTTATGCTTTGTCTTTGAACCTTGTAAGACCAGTTTTCAAACTAAGATTAAATAATCTTTTCTATGTGGACTGTCTATGGCCCACCCACTCAAGTGTAGTGTTTCAACCACAACTCTGATACCAATCCATAATATACCCGAACATCCTAGTGCATGCTAAAATGGCATGGCACTAGGAAACTTCTCAATTCCCTCTAGATTTGACCATTAAAATCCCTTTACTTAAGAATAACTCAAATGTGGAATATAAATACTTAGATCAAATATGTTACTCAATATCTTTCCATTAACTTTCGCTATGCTTGATTATGAGCCCCAAACAAAACATTACAATATCTTATATATCTCAAGCATTACCCTCTTGATTATGTCTTCATGTCCACGTGGCACCCATGTGGACCCTTTTCTTCACTTCCTAGTTGACGTGGATTCTTCTTTAGAAAGGACAATGGTTAAATCTAGAAACGTGCCAATATGGAATCGACCAAAGTCACCAATGACATATTTAGAAAAGTGTCTATGAAAGAGAATCGACCGAACACTAATTGAAAAGGGTCTGCTCAAAATCATCGATGATTAATTGACCCCAAAATGTTGATGACCAATCATCCCAAAATCGTCGATGAAAATTAAAACTAAAACCACCAATCTGATGAACAACTGGCCTAAGATCACCAATGAACACATTTCAACCGGTCATTTCACCGATGAGAAAATTGGTCAAATCGATAGAAGTCGATAGAAGTGTCGATGGGAGAATCAATCCTAATCATTGATGAACTATATTTTCAAGGCCCTATGGAAGAAACGATGGATCACAAATGAGGCTATGGCATAGAGATCAAGGATACTAGAGGGTTTAGATCCCAAGGGATATTCTTTTGAGAACGTTGATGAATAGTAAAAACTTAACTTTATAAAGCACCCAATCAAACTTTAACATTATTTAATATGGAACCTAGAATGTGGAACCGTCAATCCAAATTCACTTAAAAAAATTATAATAAGGGAATGACCGAATCCATATGATCTAGAAATAACTTTTTTGTGTCATAACTTATAATGGACCCCCTCTAGATGGAACCTTCTATTGGGATATGTAGGTTCTTGGAAAGATTTTATTTATCCTTAATAAAAGTCCATACTTCGGAAAGTCAGATATCTGGAAGTCTGCAACCCTAATAAATTCAAATCTTGAGTAGTCCACTCCTCAATCAAACTCCACAATTTCTCAGCTTATGAATCTGATTTCCTTTTACAAGGCAACAAATAAACCATCTATCACACAATAAGGCCAATGTATACAAGTTTTGATGCTTTAAATTTGTGTATAAACTTACAACGCTAGATTAAAAGACAATTGTTTTCCATACAAATACCTAGCATTTTATACATACAACAAAACCTAGTTCTACATTTGTGAGTGAAGAAAACATCATTATGTACATAGATGCATAACATACATCCAATCAAATCCTTTAGCCAATAAACTATGCCTTATTTATGCATTCCATGAAATTATTAGGATTTTGACTCTAATTTATAGGGTGTATACAACATAATTTCAAGAGTAAAATAACCAAAATGTAAATTATTACACATACACGAAACATGTAACATGCATCCATTGAATTCCTCATAGATTTCTACACATAGACCATCATTAGGGAAATTTTGAGGTAAAAAAAGGGCCTCCTAAGAAATATATTAAAAATTTGTAAATTAGTCATTATATTGGGAAGCTATATTTGAAAACTCACTTCTTACACCTCATTCTATGTACCATATAAATAACCATGGTTGAGTTATCTTTAAAGGTTGACTAGAAATAAAATTAATAAGAAAATGATTTATTGATGTGATTGATACCTTTCCCAACAAACATTATACTTTAACAACTAATGCATTTCTATATCTTTAACTTGGAGACCAATTTAAATAATAAAAAATATGCACAATGAAAATACATTATCTTATCAGTATTTATAATTTTTAATCTTCATGATTTTAATTTAAAAAAAACACAATCTATGCATAATTTTAATTTTTAAAATTTGATTTAAATAAAAATAGAGAAAAATGTAATTGTGGTTCAAATCACCACTGCAAAAGTTGGGTAGATCAAATCACCATTGTAAATATTACCATTACTACAGTAAAAAAAATTGGAGTAAATTCGAGAGATCCAACGTCAGCGTACACAAGATGAGATATTTCCATCACCATGATATGGATAATATCCAATATTTGGGATAAATGGAAAATTTTCATTTACTCTCCCGCTCCTACAAATTTTTCCTTTCATTTCTCCAGTGCGTGAATTCTTTCTTCCATTTCTCCAACCTGTGAAATCTTACTTCATGTCTAATTGCTGAAATAATTCCACCTACCTAGATTGATTCATTTATGTCACAAATGGGTTTTATGGACAATATGACCTTACTTTCATTACAATTATTCTAGATCGTGAAATCATACAAAGACTGCACAACTAGATCACGTTGCAAGACCAAGATAAAAGGAGGAAGATAATTTTCAAAGAAGAAGGGGAGCATATATTTTTCTTCCAGGTATTTATTCATTAAAGCCATCTCTATAGTAATTCTTCTATTGGTTATTTTCAACAGAAATTATGGTTATGAAAATTCCCTGGGTATCATGGGTGAATCATATTATGAGTCTTCTTGTTTTTCTTGTAATTGCAAGTTTGGTATTGGGTTAAATGGAAAATCAAAAAAGGATTGTATATAAAAGAGAGAAATATATTATGATGATTGAGGTGGATCAAAATATGGCACCATTACATAAGAGAAAATCCCTATAGTAATGGTGTAGATGAAAACAAAATAATAATAGAGGGAGAAAAAAATGTTGACTTATGGGCAAAGGAAGAGCTATTCCCAATAGATCCTACTACCAATTCTCACCCATACTTTAAAAATGTAACATGATTAGTGAAGTTTTTGTGTAATGGAAAGAAACTATTGCTAGGATGTTGTGAAAATATGAAAGTAAATTGTAGAGAACTTGAGAAGAAAGTCAACAATCTACTTAGTACAATATCTAATTTTGAGGGCATAAACAACAAGTTGATTAAACAAGTTAATCAAATTTATAACATGGTTTTGGTTGCAAAAAATGAAAATATGAATCTACAACAAACCATATTTTTGAAAAATCAAAATATTTTGAACAAGGAAGAGGAAAATAAAAGACTTGTCAAAGACAAACAATGTCTTAGTAAACATGTTGACAATCTAAAATATAAGGTTTCTCTTTTAACCAAGAGTTTGAAAACAATCAAGAAAACATCATTTGGAGGAAGAAACAAGGTAAAAAATATGGCTAGGATTTTTTCTTTGGTATCATCAGGGGGTTCTATTAAAAAACGAGTACATCCTATAAAATATCTTATGAATCCAAACAAGATACAGGAAATCCAAGAAAGTGAAAAATTGTTTCATATATTGAAGTCCATGTTCAAGAAAGAGGATATAATCTCTATGATTCAACAACCTCGTTTTAGTTCCCTTAGAAAAACCCTGATTGATCAAGTGATAAATCAGATAGCAGAAGTCATGAATCTAGAGAAAGTACAAATTTCTTGTGATGATACTGGGATCAATAGATGAGGTTATGAAACAATCTTTAAATTCTTACAAGAAGGAATCGTAAATGTAGGAATAACTAAAGTTGTCATTCCTTACCCTTTTCATATGGAAAATGTTTGTGCAAAAAGTAATAGGAAAATTGTTGACCTCATGGGTGGAATGTATCATATAGAATCAAAGAAGGAGATAAAACAAATATGGGTTGGAAATAAAAATATTTGAAATGAAATCATCATATTAAATACACAGAACAATATATGGTTAGATATAGAAAAAACCTTGTTAGCTATGGTGAGATTTTATGATATTTTCATGTATGAAGCACATGGATGATATGTTTTTGTCATAAAATTGGATGATATGTAACTCATTAATAATGAGAAATTTAAAAGAGTTTTAGTCACATTAACGAATAGGGACATGGATCCTAATATTGAGATAAATGATGGAAACTGTTTCTTCGTCCAATCTGAGAATCACATATGGTGGTTGGGATTGTTTCACATTTCTAAGGAGTCTCGTGAAACATTAAAATGGGTTTTTCATCAAACTTCCATGCTGAAAACCATTTCCTCACATAGAATGAGAGAAAAAAATGATGTTGATGGTTATGGTTCATATGAAATTGAATCCCATATGGAATTTGATTTAAAAACATTGAAGTGGATGTACAATATTGGCCATGGTTCCAATGCAAAAAATAGTTGCATTTATTGTATGCACACAAGGAAGAAAGAAAAATTACCAGGTAGTGGGTGGTCAAATGGAATTATGATCTGTCAACAAGACATCATTCCCAATCACAATAAGATGGATAAAAATATGGATCCTACACTACCTATACTACTAACAAGAGTACATATATGTACACTCCATGCATTTGTAAGAATTGTTGATAAATTAGAGTATCTTTCTATTCTATTTTCTTGGAATAAGAGGCCACAAGAAATTTCTTAAAATTCAATTGAATCAATCGAGAAGGTTCTTTCTGATGTTGGTTTACATGGAGGTAATGCAAAGATACAAAAATGTTAGGGGATTGAGGTAATTTTCCTTTTAAACCATCCATGGGTGGGGTTAAAGCATGACACTTTATTGTAAATGTAAAACCATCAGGAAAATGTCAGTGTGGAATTTATATGGATCATATTGATGCAAAGGATGATCATATTGATAATGGCATATCTGCATTAAGAAAAAAAAAATTAGATGACACTTTTTTCTTTGTTTCCAATAGTGGGAAAGAAGAAATTTAAAAAAAGGGATGATATGGCTTTCGTTAATGAAGTTACACATTTTACAAAATAAATGATTAGGGAATGGGGAGAAAATGATATCACACATTACATTGTAGGCTTCATGCTCAAAACTTCTCTGTGCATCATGCTTAAGACTTCTAATTGTGTCATTTTATGATTACCAAATTTAATTTATTTCTATTTTGTTTGCAACACATAATTTATGGTCATGGATAATGGTTTGTTAAGGAGTATGGTATCTTAGTAATTTGGAATACCCAAGGAATGGAGAAGTCTCATAAACAAGCAAGGGTAGCATATCATAAAATTACTCAAAACAAAGGTGGCTCAACTTTTTCAAATCCACTTGTTCAAATATTTCAATGGTTTTATAGATGCATAGTATCATGGTTTCCTCAAGTAGTAGACTCTTCTAGTGAAGACTCAATTGAAGAATGGATATGTGATGCACATATTGGGACACTGAGAGGGGGGGTGAATCAATATTTCCCTTTTCTAACAATTAACAATTACTTTTTATATTTTATTGATTATCACAATGAATCAACAATGAATTCTATATAAAATCAATTATATAAATATATTTAACATCAATTAAAATATTTATAAAGATTAGTGAAGGACACCAATCCTCTTTAGAGCACCAACTCTAGGAGACAACAATCCCCTTCTTTAGGGCACCAACCCTAGGAAGCATTAACTCCCTCGTCTTTAGGGCACCAACCCTAGGAAGCACAAACTCCCTTATAATTAGGGCACCAACCCTAGGAAGCTCCAACTCCCTTATGTTATACAATTTTGACTAGTAAGGATATGAATCTTTCCATGCTCCTCCCTTCCACCATCATTGGATAAGAACCAACAATTCTTCTTCTTGGACTCTTCTTCTATTTCAGATCTTCTTATCTTTACAAAGAAACTTTCTTCTCACCACTCTCTCTTGTTTATATAATATTTAAATTGGTGTGAGATATAACGCATTGTGTTCTTTCATTTGGACCATTGCACCTCTTCATTTAACTTATCGATAATATATGTTATTATTCTAACCTTAATGTTAATTATTTTAACTTAGTGAGATTTTTTCCATAAATCAATCATAGGTTTGGATCGATTTATTTTCAACTCGATTCCATATCTATGAAAATATTGCAGAAATCGAGTTCTGTTGAGGTGCTTCCTTCAAACCATTTACATATGAACATATGCGGTGACTAGGTGCAATGCCAAGCGAGTGCTTGATCACTTAATTAAATCAATGGTCACATTTTAATCTCCCGATGAGATGGACGATTGTTGGTACTTTGGCATTTGGGACTTCGGGACATAGGATAATCACTGCTCCATTTTCCTCCGGAGTGATCACCTACTGAATAAGTCATAGGTGGTGGAGACCGCTTGTTGTCAGTTAACACGTCCACTTACACTATCCTTCCACTGTACTATATCAATGATCGAGAATTCTCCCATAATGTTCTTCAGATTGGACGACTCATGTCCACTTCTGGACTTCGACCTTCGAGACTTTGAGACTTAGGTCATTTTCTTATGTTGAACCTCCCGAAGTAAAACTCCAAGAATGACATAACTTACTAACATCACTTGATGATGTGGAACTTCTTGACTGGCTTCCACGTGTCACTTAGATTCATGATTTGCACATACCTGAAATGTTAGTTTCATCTTGACACTTGTCATAATCTGATTACACAACGTGTCCTTACTGACGTCGTTGTTGATGATGTGGGATCTCAATGTCAGTACTACGTGTCTTAACCTCATGACTTCAAAACTTTGGCCTTCGGGTGAATTTACATGTTCTCAACTCAATTTTGCCGAAGTGGTCAGTGTCGAAGTTGACCATCATCCTGATCCGATGGTCTCTTTCAGATCTAACGGTCCTGATTCATTTTGACCTTCGCGACTTCGGTTAATTCGACTTCTCTAGTTCCTAATTCTTCCAAAGTGAGATTCCCCGAAGTGTAACCTCCTCACAACTTTTAACCCAAACTGAATGTGTGTTCGTTGATCATGATCTTAGATGGACGGCTAGATCTATTTGTGATGCTTCTTTGCCTTGGTTTAAATCCAACTACTCTTCTTCTTTTCTTATCTTATCCTTCCACTTCAAGTGATCCAACGACTATCAAGAATATGGGTATTCAAAATCTCATCCCTTTTACCTTTCTTATCCTATCCTTCCACTTAAATTTATCCAATGGTCAATGTGGATTGTGGAACCATAACTTTCACATGGTTTATCCCATCGCCCAAACTCTACAATTGAAATTGTGTGATTGTTGATGGATCAGCCACAGTCATCAATCTTTGAATCTATAAGATCTTACAGTCATGACTAATTGTGGGACTGGAAATAACACATTTTTTAATTCTCCTTTCTTTCTCTGCAATATATCCCTATCATTAATTTTGCGCTTGCATATCCAACGGTCATGGCTTAATCTAACCATTTGATAGATCAGCCATAGTCGTCGATCTTTGAGTCAAAGATATCTGACGATCTAGACTAATGGCGGGATTGGAACTAGCATGTTGTTTAATTATGCTTTCTCTCTTCTCAATCTTTCCCTGTCGTTGATGCTTGCGTATAAAATGGTCTTGGTTTGTCTTGTGGGGATTTCGATTGCGATCATGTTTCTGCACTACGCTTTCCCTTTTGAGCTTCATGTGCATCATCGATTGTTGACATCAATGACAATATGTCCAAAAATATCCCCCTTTGTCATTGAGGGAAACACTCTAACTTCATACATACTCCCCCTGTGATGATGCTTTTCTCTATGAAGTTACTCTCCCCCTTTGACATCAATGGAAAAGGGTTACTCCCCCTAGGGTAATGCTCCCCTGACCATTCGATTTTTAATGAGGTTTTTGAATTACTTCTAATTTCTGTCGGAGATTTTCAAAGGTACTCTTGGGTAGAGGTTTTGTGAAAATGTATGGAATCCGTTCTTTGGTGTCTACATGCACAATTTTGACCACCTTTTGGGTAACCTGATCTTTTAAAAAATGGTATTTGATCAGTATGTGTTTAGTTTTAGAATGCATCACTAGATTTTTAAAGATTCTTATGGCACTAGTGTTGTCACAGTTATTAATAGGATTGTTATATTTTATTTGTAGGCCTTCTAAAGTTTGTTTCATCCAAAGGACTTGTGTGAAAAAGGATGAAACAACAATGTATTTTTCCTCCGTTGTAGAAAGCAATGTGGATGTTTGTTTCTTGCTTGACCATCCTGTTAGTGCTCTGTAATTTGCCCAAGGCTGTGGAGGTAGTCACATAAGCAACATCAAAACCACTTCGAGTCTTGGATCTAGCCCTCCAAGACTCAGAGAGGGATCTCTCTATGTGATACAGATTTGTTTGAATAGATATTAGGCTAGCTAATGGGTTCAGAGTTTGGATTTTTTAAATGATTGGTTGGAATAGGAGAAAATACCTCCATTGGGTAATGGGGTCACAACATGAAGTTCAATCAAAAACAAGTTCTACAGACAACATTACAGGGAAAGGTAGGTAGTCTTGTTGGATTCTTTAAATTTGATTTTTGGATTTAGAGGAGCAAGATGAGAAGAATAAGCAATAACAAGGAAATCAAGAATACTGAACTTAACCATTGAGAAGAAAACCTTGACAATTATGTCAAATCTAGAAACAGAGTGTATGTCTCAACATATTATGTTCTTCGAGCTTCTTTTCATAATTCAGAGTATGAATAACTTAAGAAATACAATCGATTTGTTTTTATAGTGAATGAAGAAAACATCACCACCAAAAATGACACATGAATCCTATAGCTGTTGTGACTGTATTATTGAATTGATGAAAATATAGAAGGCTGAGTGAGTTGTTTTACAAAAACTCAATCATGGTCCCCTGATTGATCAACCCCCTTTGACATTAAAATAATATGAATAAATAGGAGATGTCTCCCAACAAGTTTCATAAGTTGGATTCAACCACCTCGGCCAAAAATAGCCACAAATCCCCAAAAATCTTGAATTGTTCGCCATGAAAAACATGTCGGATTTCTGCGAAAAAGAGGTCCACTCAGACATATGTTTCTCTTAAATTATGACACCTGGGAAAAAAAAGAAAGAGTTTATTATATAAGGGAATGTGATGGACAAAAAAATACTTCGGGTTTTCCAAATTCAACTCCATCTCACTGTAACAGCTCCCGCAAAATCGGGACTGTAACAGGAAAACCAAAAATCCGAAAAATAAGGCTTAAATAAAGATTCTATTATCCCATCTAGTGGAACCTGTGCAAAAATGGAGAGATACTTTTGTTCTTCAACCCGGGATGAACAAAAACCTCTTTTGGTTTTTAAAATTTCATCTTTGCTTGCCCAGAATCCGCTTCGCAATACAAGGTGTCAAAACTGGAAAAACAATGGTTTTGTGAAAATGGGGGAGGGTGGTTTTGGAGAGGTGAGTGGTATTCTAGACCCCCCCTGAGGTGGTAAGTGGTATTGGAAGGGGGAGGTCTGAAATCACCTGGAGGTGACAAGTGTCCCTCCCAATACCACTATTTTGGATGCCTTCTATGGTGGTAAGTTGGAAGGATGGTAAGTAGTAAGTGGTCTAGAGCGGAGGATGTCTGATGCAATGGATGGATGACATGTTGGGATAGAGCCCACTGGAAAAACTGCCTCATTCCAGACCCCCCCCCCCCCCCNGTTAAAAGAAAAATGGTCGAGGGGGTCTGGAATCGCCTGTAGACTGTCCATCTAGGCACTGTCATGATGACCGTAGATCTGTGCACACTTGTTAGTCACCATTCTAGAATCCCCCCATTAAAAAAAGAACATTCGAGAGGGTCCGGAATCCACTGTCAGCCATTGATCTAAGCATCGCTATATCGACCATTGATCTAAGCGCGTGCTTTATTCTCCATGTGTGAATGCAACAAAAACTTAGGCTTAGTGCTTTTTGTGGGTTTTTTGCACTGTTTCCCTTGTTGTTGTCTCCATGGGGTTAGGAAACACTTGTCAGTGTCAACAATCATGAGTTTTCTTTTATTTTCCTTTCCTTCAAAATAATTTACAGAAATAAAATATTATTTGCAAGCCAAAATACATCCATAGTGAAAATTTTCCACTCAACAAATGATCCTATGAATTATAGGGTTATAACAGTGGCTCCACCTAGGGATGGAAACTCTTTTGGGAGGTGTCAAGAACCAATGAACTATGAATATGCAGATTGGTGCTTTATTCATCGGGCTGATCCCAAAATATTATTTTGCAACATGTACCTGTTTTGATCTTGTGACTGAAAACCAAATAAAAATGAACATTGCTGAAAAAGAGATGATCAGAATGTTGAGCTTATTCACATTCTCCTACCTACCCCATATTGCTAAAAATCATGTTAAATCAAATAATACAAAAATGCCAATGAAGCCAATCAAGTAGTTACTGAGACCAAAGCACTGCTTGAATGCTTCTTAGCACCGTAAAAAAGACAGCTTGACCTTTTGCCCATAGATTCAAAACTGCAAAGTGTAAAGGCCGCTATTGAAAACATGATTGATATTTACAATAGAGACCTTGACAATCTTGAAGAACAAAAGTAATGCTAGATATAGATTGAGGCTCTATAGTGAAAAAATTCTCCATATAGGTGACTATAGGGTCAAGGAAGAAATGACATGTTCCTTGATTTTTAGATTCATCCAAGTGAGTAACATGCTCTGGCACCGTATCTATGCTATTTGCATCCTCATGCACTTCCTTACATGGCTGCAAATTTTCTGATGAGTCTTGAAATGATACCTCTGTTGAAAAAGATAATGAAGTTGCTTGCTTGATCATGTCGATATCATAACAGATTTTTGTCCCATGGATGGATGGTGGAAAATGGCTTTGACAACCCAAGTCATCCAACACATCAGATATTGGATCCTATAGAAATTGAAATGATTGTTGCATTGGTTCCACCGAGACTTCTTGATTTTCTATGTGTTTATCCTTTAGCATATACTCAAGATTCTTTTTCAAAAACTGAAATGAATTAAAGCATAATGGTACAGAGTTATTTTGGTCTGACTCATAATTTGTCTCATGATTTAATCTTTCATCTGGAATTTGAAAATCAAAGTATGTCAAGGGCTGTAAATATGGGTTTAGAGAAACCTCCATATCAACAGTGGTATCTTCAACTGATTGATCAGAGAAATTTATGTCTTCACTTTTTACAACTGGCCTAGAGTTTCTTTTCAGAAATTGAAAAGATGAGAAACATAAGGGAAAAGTGTTTCCACTTACTCTGAGATTTTCTGCATTTTCCTCATCGTTGTCATGATTGTTGTGCCCAAGCTGATTGTCATATCTGAGTCGTAACTGATCTTCTTCTTTCCAATGACATACTGTTGATTTATTTGAACAGTCCACATCTATTTCAGCCTCATGATCATCATCATACTGATATCACTTGGGTAGATTATCCAAGCAAGAAATTTCATCCAACATGCGCATCATATCAGTTGGTTGTTCCTTTGTAAGTTGAGATGGAACTTCATCCTTGATTGTGTTGTGAATTGAATACATGAAACAATCATTATCCAAACCATGGTACCAAGGATGAGCAACCAAATGTTTGGGAACAATGACCTTTTATTTCTCTGAAATCAATGGAACATGATGTCTTTGAACATCGAGTTCTTCTCTTATGCTAATCCTATGCAACATTTCTTCCATGGTGCTGGCCAAAATGTCCAATTTAGCTTCTGGGTATTTCAGCTACTCCTTTTCTTTGTTCTTTACCTTTGACCTTTTGATCAACAAGTTGGCCTCCACATCAACTGCAATGTTCTGCATTTCTTCAAGAGTTGCAGTGTTCCTCTCTCTTAATTGGAATGTTATCTCAGGATCGAAGGCATCTGGGAAATGCAAGTGGGATGATCCTGGGGGTGGCCTTATATCAATAGGCATTCCATGATATACCTTATTAAACCTTGTTGAAAACTGTTGTACTATTTCCCCTGGCTTCCTTTTCAAATGGTTATATTCTTCTAGGATGAGAAAGACATTTCTCATGATCACCCACCTATCTAAGAAAACTTGCATGAACTGATGAAAATTTCTGATGCTTGCATCTGGGAGGTTTTTAAACCAATTTTTAACTTTGCCTTGCAAAGACAAGGCAAACATCCTAATATAGACATCGTCATATTCAACTTCATAAAGGTCAAGAAAATCTTCAAACCTCTGGATGTGTTTTTCAACAGTAATATTGGCATTCTCTCCATCAAACTTGGGTAGATTATTGGTGTAATTTGCAGGGAGGTCATGGAGGATAGGAGGAGAATCTAGGAGATTATATCTATCTGGGGTTTTGACAAGTACAAGAGGTGAAGCAAGAGGCTTACAACCATCTAGAGGTTTAGCAAGAGTAGGAGATAAAGAAGGAGGCTTATGTCTTACTAGGGTTTCTACAGGTGCATCTGGGATGTGCACAAGTGTATGAGTATGTACATAATCTACAATTTGGGGTTTAGTCTCTTGAGGCCCTTCAGGTTGAAAATGATCATCCTAAATTTCAACAATATACTTAGGACTAGGATCATGATAAGAGAGAAATTAATTGCAAATGAAACCAATAATATCATGAATACAATTTGAGCTTGAGTACCTGGTCTTTCTAGGCTGCTTGGTCATGCTTCAGGTTCTTCCTCCAGTGGAGTCTTTGAGTTGGCATTGTTTGGATCTAAATTGGAGTCACCGGGTAAATGATCTCAACCTTCTTATGTCTAGTCATTGTCCACCATCAGTGATCAGATCTGGAACTTTGAAGTGTACTACTGGAGAAATTCCCTAGTATGGTCGTCATTCTGTTAGTGCTCTGTAATTTTCCTAAGGTTGTGGAGGCAGTCATAGAGACAACATAAAAACCACTTCGAGACTTGGATATAGCCCTCCAAGACTCAGAGAGGGATCTCTCTGTGTGATATAGATTTTTTTGAATAGATATTAGGCTAGCTAATGGGTTCAGAGTTTGGATTTTTTAAACGATTGGCTAGAACAAGAGAAAAGAGGTCCATTGGGTAATGGGGTCACAACATGAAGTTCAATCAAAAACACATTCTACAGACATCATTACAGGGCAAGGTAGGAAATCTTGTTGGATTATTTAAATTTTATTTTTGGATTTAGAGGAGCAAGATGAGAAGAATAGACAATAATAAGGCAATCAAGAATCTGGAAATTAACCATTTAGAAGAAAACATTGACAATTATGTTAAAGCCAGAAATAGAGTGTATGTCTCAAAACAATTTTTTCTTCGAACTTCTTTGCATAATTCAGAGTATGAATAACTTAAGAAATACAATGGAAACAAATTTACAGTGAATGAGGAAAACATCACCACCAAAAATGACACATGAATCCTGTAGTTGTTGTGACTGTATTATTGAATTGATGAAAATATAGAAGGCTAAGTGAGTTCTTTTACAAAAACTCAATCATGGTCCCCTGACTGATCAAACCCCTTTTAAATTAAAATCATATTAATAAATAGGAGACATATCCCAACAAATTTCATAAGTCAGATTCAACCACCTCAGCCAAAAATAGCCATAAATCCCCAAAAATCCTGAACTGTCTGCCATGAACAATAGGCCAGATTTCTGTGAAAGTGAGGTCCACTTTGACATCTATTTCTATTAAATTATGACACTTAAATAGGCTATTGTATAAGGCAATGTTATGGACAAAAACCTCCTTCGGGTTTTCCAAATTCACCTCCATCCCACCATAACAGCTCCCGCAAAATTAGGACTGTAACAGGAAAACCAAAAATCCAAAAAATGAGGCTGAAATAAAGATTCGATCCTCCCAAATAGTGGAACCTATAAAAAAATGGATAGAGGTTTTTGTTCTTCATCCCGTTATGAACAAAAACCTCTTTTGGTTTTTAAAATTTCATCTTCATTTTCTCAAAATCTGCTTTGCAAGACAAGGTGTCAAACCTAGAAAAACAACGGTTTTGTGAAAATGAGGGAGGGTGGTTTTGGAGAGGTAGGTAGTATTTTGGACCCCCCCTGAGGTGGTAAGTGGTATTGGGAGGGGGAGGTCTGAAATGAATTAGAGGTGACAAGTTTCCCTCCCAATACCACTATTCCAGACCCCCCTTGAGGTGGTAAGTTGGAAGGGTGGTAAGTAGTAAGTGGTCTAGAGCAGAGGATGTCTAATTTAATGGATGGATGACACATTGGGACAGGGCCCGCCAGAAAAAATGCCTCATTCCATACCCCCCCCCACCATTAAAGGAAGAATGGTTGAGGCAATCTGGAATCAGCTGTAGACCATCCATCTGCACGCTGTCATGATGACCATAGATCCGTGCGCACTTGTTAGTCACCATTCTGGACCCCTCCCATTAAAAAAAGAACAGTCGAGGGGGGTCCAGAATCCACTGTCAGCCATTGATCTATGCCCCGCTAGATTGACCGTCGGTCTAAGAACATTCTTTATTCTTCAAGCGCGAATGCAACAAAAAATTAGGCTTAGTGCTTTTTGTGGGTTTTGTGTGCTGCTTCCCTTGTTGTTGTCTCCATGGGGTTAGGAAACAGCACTCAGTGTCAACAATCATGAATTTTCTTTTCTTTTCCTTTCCTTGAAAATAATTTGCAGAAATGAAATATTATTTGCAAACCAAAATACATCCATAGTGAAAATTTTCCAATCAACAGATGATCCTATGAATTATAGAGTTATAACGCATGCCACTAGACTTTTTTCCAAAAAAATTGTTCCTCGACTAGTACTTTTTATATCTTCTATGGTACCTTCCCAATCTGCATCACTATATGCAGTTAGGTTAAAATTTTATCTTTTTGATACCACAATCCAAATTCTAGGGTGCCTTGAAGGTATCTGAATATTCTTTTTACTACTTTTAAGTGAGTTTCTCTAGGTGTATATTGAAATCTCCCCACAAGTCATACAACCTGCATGATTTCAGGTCTTGTTGTTGTTGAGTAGAGTAAACTTCCAATCATTGATCTATACATTGTTTGATCCACTTTTGGTGATTCATCTTCTAGACTTAGCTTACATCCAGTGATCTTGGGGGTACTCATGGGATTATTGTTTTCCATTTGAAATTTCTTTAGCATGTATTTGATATATTTGGTTTGTGAAACAAATATTCCAATTTTTCTTTGATTTACTTGTAAACCTAAGAAAAATGAAATTTCTACCAACATAAACATTTCAAACTCTTCCTTCATTTTAGTTGCAATTTTTATTCTTAATGTAGTGTGATTACTCTCAAATATAATGCCATCTACATATACTACTACAAAAATCATGTTTTGATCCTCAATTTTGATATATAGGTTGTTGTTAGTAGTCCCTCTCTTGTATCCCTTTTTTGTAGATACTGGTCAAGCCTAGAGAACCATGCTCTGGGGGATTTTTTAAGACCATATGGAGCCTTTTTCAGTTTGCACAAATAGTCCTGGTTTTTTGATAAATGAATCCTTTTGGTTTCTAAACATAGAATTCTTCTTCTAGTGTTCCATTAAGGAATGTTGATTAGACATCCATCTGATAGATTTTGAAATCTCTGAAGCATGCAAATGCTAGGAACGTTCTGATGGCCTCAAGTATTGCTACAAGATCGAAGGTTTCTTCAAAATCAATACCTTCTACTTGGGAATATCCCTTGCAGACTAATCTGGTTTTGTTATTTATAATTTCCCCATTTTCATTTAATTTTTTCTTGAAGATCCACTTAGTTCCTATCACATTCTTGTTCTTGGGTATTGGAACTAGTTCCCAAGTTTGATTCTTTTATATTTGATCTAGTTCTTCATTCATTGATTTTATCCAATATTTACTTTTGACAGCTTCTTTAATGGACTTAGGTTCAATTAAGGATAGCTCTGCTTGTTCTGAGTCAAAGGCTAGTCTCCTTCTTGTTTCTACTCCTGCACTTTTATCTACAATGATCTGGCTTTCAAGATTATTCTTCTGAACTCTTTTTGATGAAGATATTGGCAAGGGAGTTTCTTCATTGTCTTCTTCATCAGTGTGTGGTTCATTTTGTTGTGTTTCATCATCATTTTATTCCTAAGATTATACATCATCGTCGTCTTGTTAAGATTTTATATCATCATCTACTTGTTGATATTTTTTATCAAAGCCTTGGGATGTGCCCTTTTTTATATCATCTATTTTTACATTTGCACTTTCCACTATTTTTAGTAGTTTGATATTTAAACATCTGTATGCCTTTTTATTCGATGAGTATCCTAAGAATATTCCTTCATCAGCTTGGGTCAAACATTCCTAGGTTATATTCATCATTATTTATGTAACATTTACTTCCAAAATTTCTGAAGTTTTTTACAGAGGCTAGCCTCCCAAACCATAGTTCATAAGGGGTTCTTTCATGATTGGGTCTCAAGTGATATCTATTAAGTATGTGAAATTCTATGTGGATTGCATCTCTCCATAATTTATATGGATGTTTGGCTTCATTTAACATAGTTCTTTCAACTTCTTGAACTATTATGTTTTTCCTTTATACCACTCCATTTTGTTGAGGAATCCTAGGGGCTGAAAATTGTCTTTTGATACCATGGTTTTCACAGAATTGAGTGAACTCTTTAGAGGTGAATTCTCCTCCATTGTCTGATCTTAGAAATTTAATTTTGAAATCTGTTTCATTTTCTACAAGATCTTTAAATGTTTTTAATTTCTCAAAGGCTTCTGATTTTTTTTTTTAAGAAAAAAACCCAAATCAGTCTTGTGTAATCATAAAAAATCAACATAAAATAATGTTCACCATAAGTACTTTTGGTTATGGTAGGTCCACATAGATCTGTATGAATAATATATAATGGTTTTGTTGTGGAGTGTTCTTTTGTTTTGAACATAACTCATGTTTTCTTTCCTATTTGACAATGTTTACAAATGGAATCTAAAGGCCTAATCATTTTTGGTAGGTCCCTAACTGCCACTTTCTCGTTGGATTTGATCAAGTTGTCAAAGCTTAAATGTCCCAACCTTTTATGCCATAGCCATATTTCATCTACTTGGCTTAAACAACATTTATATTCTTCATCTATATTAAGGATGTACACATTGCTAGATATTCTTGGTGCGACTTCCACTAGCTTTCTAGTGTCCCTTTTTCTGATCTCACATTTCTGAGAATCAAAAGTAAGTATGTGACCTTAATCACATGTTTGGCTTACACTTAGGAGATTAGGTTTGATATTTTCTACCAGAAGTACATATTCTTCTTTAGTTTTATAAATTCCTAACCTAACAATGCCTTTTCCCAGTATCTTGGCTGACATGTTATCTCCAAAAGTTATTTTTCCTTTTCTTTTCTCATTTAACTTGAGAAAGTTACTTTGATCTCCAGTCATGTGTTTGGAACATCCATTGTTAATATACCACTGAACTCCTTGATTTCTTTTATATAAGGCTACTTTTCACTCTGTTTTTCTTTTCTTCCATACTTTTTGATTAATAGGAATATTTATCCTTTTATCATATTTTGGCAATCTACATTCACTATTTTTGTGACCATAGTTGTTACATTTTTGGAATTCGCTATTGAATCTTTGCAAAGGACAAAATGAGTTATAGTTTCTCTTCTCTGTATTGTACTCATTTTTTTTATATCTTTGGTCATTTCTATAATTGAGTTGTCCATAATCTTTGCAGTGTACTGCCTTATGTCCAAAATTATTGCAAGAGTAACAATATCCAGTAAATAGATATTTAGGGGGATTCCTTATGATGATTGTATTTATCTTGTCATTTTTTACTCTAGTAGGGAGTATTGATTTATGTTTATGTGTAACAATTTTCAATGGTATCATTTTTGTCTAATTCTCCTCCCTTTTTAATGAACTTTTTAGAATATCTACATAACTAATTTGTTTCTTTACAGATCCTTCTAATGTAGCAGTTGAGTCTTGAGTGTATCCCAAACTAGTCTTTTTGTTTGGTGACCTTTCACTATTGAGAATTTCATCCAAGATTCTTGAACTATTATCAAATTGTGATCCCTTCTTTTCTTTCTCAATTTGACCTTTTAGCAGCTTAATCTCAACTTCTAATTTCTCACATACTTGTTTCTTATCATTTAGTTGTTGTAAAATGACATCTCCAATTTTATTAGTTTCTAGGAGCCGGGACTTTAAATCACTAACGATTTGTTCTAACTCTTTGATGGTTTTGGAAACTTCCCTCTCTCTTGATTCAGTAGCTTCTTTAACTTCTAGAAGCTCTTCCCTTAGTACCATGTTTTGCTTTTTTCTTTTTCTTAGTTCTTCAATCACACTAAGGATTTCTTCTTCTAAGTTTACTTCTTCTTCATCTTTTGAATGACTATCATCTTGAGTTTTTATCCCCATAAATAGAATCTCTGGTTCGTTTTCTTCATTTTCTTCTTATGAGCTATTGTATTCTTGGGGAAAGAACATTTTTGTTTTCTTGTAGAACTTCTGTTTATTATCAATTTTGGTTTTCTTCTGATTTTTTAAGGTTCTTTCATCATCAATTTCCTCATGCTTAGGATAGGGACACTTACTGGCAAAGTGCCCAATTTTTCCACAGTTAAAACATATTAGAGGAATCTTCCCTCTACATTTTTGTGTCCCTTTCTTGAGTTTCTTGATGAAGTTGGTAGTTTCCTCATCAAATATATCTAATAACTCATCATTGGTATTTTTCTCCTACTTCATTTTAGATGCTCTAAAGGTTGTTTCCTTTTTTGATGATTTATCATTCCTTGTTCTCATTTCATATCTTGTAAAAATTCCATGGAGTTGATCAACTGTGAGTGCGTCAAGATCATACCTATCTTCTATTGAAGAGATCTTGGCATCATATCTCATAGGTAATGACCTTAGTATTTTTTTCACAATAGGTTTATCTTCAAGTTCTTCTCTTGTTTCTATGATTGAATTGACCACTTCATCTACCCTATGAAAGTATTCAACAATGTTTTCTTCTTCATTCATTTTCATATTTTCAAACTGAGTTCTATAGGCCTGTAGTTTGGCTTCCTTGTCTTTGTCATATCCTTCATATACAACCTCCAACTTGTCCCATATTTCTTTGGCTGATTTACAATGCCTAACCTTCACACATATGGAATTAGTCAACCCTGCTAGAATTCCATTAATTGCTCTTGAGTTTTCATTACATATTTTCTTTCCTGCAACATCTTTGGGTAGAGAAGATGGTGCAATGTAACCATCTACAACAGATTTCCAGATATCAAAACCAAGAGCCAACATGAATTTTTTCATTCTTACCTTCCATAGAGCATAGCCTCCTCCATTGAGCAATGATTCTTTGTTGTTAGAAATTCCCTCTTGTTGATCCATCTTCAAGATCTACCTTTTAGTTATCATACTGTTCTGAAGGCACCCACTCTGATACCAATTGTTGGAATACTGAGAGGGGGGGTGAATCAATATAGCCCTTTTATAACAATTAGTAGTTACTTTTTATATTTTATTGATTATCACAATGAATCAACAATGAATTGTATGCAAAATCAATTATATAAATATATTTAACATCAATTACAAGATTTATAAAGAATAGTGAAGGACACCAATCCTCTTTATAGCACCAAATCTAGGAGACATCAATCCACTTCTTCAGGGAACCAACCCTAGGAAGCACCAAATCCCTCGTCTTTAGGGCACCAACCCTAGGAAGCACCAACTCCCTTATATTTAGGGCACCAACCCTAGGAAGCTCCAACTCCCTTATGTTATACAATTTTTCTTGGTAAGGATATGAATCCTTCCATGTTCCTCCCTTCCACCCTCACTACATAAGAACAAACAATTCTTCTTCTTAGACTCTGCTTATGTTTTAGATCTTCTTAGCTAGACTGCAGAGAGACTTTCTTCTCACTACTCTCTCTTGTTTCTATAATCTTTAAATTGGTGTGAGATATAACACATTGTGTCCTTTCGTTTGGACCATCACACCTCTTCATTTAACTTAACCACAATCTCTGTTATTATTCTAACCTTAATTCTTTTAACTTAGTGAGAGTTTTTCTATAAATCGATCATAGGTATGGGTTGATTTAATTTTAACTTGATTCCATATCTTTGCAAATATTGCAGAAACCAAGTTATGTTGAGTTTCTTCCTTCAAACCAATTACATATGACCATACACAGTGAGTAGGTGTTAGGCCAAGCAAGTGCTTGATCACTTAATTAAATAAATGGTCACGCTTTAATCTCTCGATGAGATGGATGACTATCGATACTTTGACATTCGGGACTTCGAGACTTAGGATAATCACTGCTCCATTTTCCTCTAGAGTGATCGCCTATTGAATATGTCATAGGTGGTGGAGACCACTTGCTATTGGTTAACATGTCCACTTGCACTATCCTTCCATTGTAGTACATCAACGGTTGAGAACGCTCATGAAGTGTTCTTCAGATTGGACGAATCATGTCCACTTCGAGACTTCGGCCTTCAGGACTTTGGGACATAGGTCATTTTCTTATGGTGAAACTCTCGAACTAAAACTCCCAGAGTGATGTAACTTACTGACGTCACTTGATGACATGACACTTCCTGAGTGACTTACACGTGTCACTCAGATTTGTGATTTACACGTTTCCTGAAATGTTGGTTTCATATTGACACTTGTCATCATCTGATTAGGCCATGTTTCCTTGTTGATGTTATTATTGATGACGTGGGCTCGCAATGTGAGTTCTACGTGTCTTAACCTCATGACTTTGGAACTTCGGCCTTCGGGTGAATTTACATGTTCTCAACTCAATTTCGTCAAAGTTCACTGTCATCCTGATCCGACGATCATCATTTATTGTCCATATCTAATGGTCCTTATTCATTTCTTCCTTCATGACTTCAGGTAATTCGACTTCTCTAGTTCCCAATTATTCCGAAGTGAGATTCCCCAAAGTGTAACCTCCTCAACTTGTAACCCGGACTGAATGTTTGTTCATTGATCATGATAATAGATCAACGGCTCGATCTATCTGCTATGTTGCTTTTCCTTGGTTTAAATCCAATGAATATTCATCTTTTCTTATCTCATCCTTCCACTTAAAGTGATCCAATAGCTATTGGGAATTCAAGTATTCAAAATCTCATCCCTTTTACCTTGGTTATCCTATCCTTCAACTTAACTTGATCCAACGGTCAATGTGGATTGTGGAACCATAACTTGTGCATGGTTTATCCCATCGCCCAAACTCTACAATTGATGTTGTGCGATTGTTGATGGATCAACCACAATCGTCGATCTTTGAATCTATAAGATTTGATGGTCCTTACTAATTGCAGGACTAGAAATAACACATTTTTTAATTCTCCTTTCGTTCTCTATAATCTATCCCTGTCGTTGATCTGGTGCTTGCGTATCCAACGATCACAACTTAATCTGATCATTTGGTGGATCAACCATAGTCGTAGATATTTGAGTCGATGATATATGATGATATAGACTAATTGGCGTGGAGTGGATAGCAAGAAAAAATGGGCCCTTGTAGCTTGGGAGAAGGCTTGCAATCCAAAATGCAAAGGAGGCCTAAGGTTATGCTAGCAGCCAAATCACATTTTTCCATTGTCTTATAAGCTGCCTACACTAATGTTTTGCAATCATCGATTTTTCGTCGGAATTTTCAAATGAATGACACTTTTATTCTTTGCGCCTTTTTACACACTTATTTTCATTTTGTTTTTCATGGCTGTAAGCGTGAAAACATTGGTCTTTCAAAGCCTCATTAGAATCACTATTTGAACTGTCGTTATCTTACTTGTCAATATGCCTATTGCACTTACATTTCATCGCTATGCAGTTTGCAAAAGCCCCTTTGATCTGTACTCATTGGACATTCTTGGTTTGATTTTTTGACTTTGACTCGCTAAGTTTGTGATGCATTGGCATTTGGGTTCATGTGTTTTGATCTACTTGATCATTGGTTTCATGAAAATATGTCGATGTTATGATTAAAGCCTTGATATATCTCATTTGGTATGACACCCATTTTCAAACATATAGACACATTGGTTAAACTATTGATATCAGTTGATACATTGGCGCATGGTTAAATATTTGATTTTGGTTTCAAATTGAATAATTGTTGGTTTAAAAATTTGGCACAACGTTGATTGCATGTTGGTTTATACACTTACCATTTGATTCATTAGTCGGCCAAGTGATATGACTATTGAACTATGCTATTATGGGTTGAACACCTATGAAAACCAGTTGTTGTATTAAGAGTAATGACTATTTTTCATGGGCCGAAATAACTCCACTACCCTCGCACACTTTGGCATTAATGTCTGCCTCCTTACCAGGTTACCCCTGTTGATTTTTGGGCAAATCTATGAGTTTTGAGTCCTGCGTATACCTTGTCCAAACCCTACCCAAACCCCTGTCCACTGTATGTTCTCTCCTAGCTCCTGAAGGGCGAATTGAACCACCATGGTGTTTAGAGTCAGTTTTGGTTTCATTTTTGCCAAAGAAGATTGTTTAAGACTACCCCCGTAATTGCCCCTAGAGTCACGTTTTTGCGTGAGCGATTATGGGCAAACGGTTTTGAATTAGATCAAACCGTTGAAAACCCAGAATCGTTTTTAGCCCCTTTACCTTCATTATGGGCGGTTTCACCACAAATTGGTTTTTTACAGAGTTCTAGCTCGTGTTTTAGAGGTCATTTCTCAGATCTCCTCAATGGCTGAAGGGAACGTTTTGGTCTGTGTGTATTTGTTGAAATGTTTTCCCCAGACCTGGGCCACAAAAACTCTCTCACTTGTTCAGCCATGTGTCTTTGCATCCTGTTGAACCCTTGATCAATTCAAAGGGTATTCAACCAGTCTGCCAGCATATTTTTTTACATCTACAGGACAAGGAACTGTGCAGGCTTATCACTTAAATCTCAGGAGCTTATTGTTATATTCTTAGCAGTGAGGGTGTACTACAGTCTTGTTTTGGAATATGATATACACACAGTGCTTGATTCTGTAACATTAGCCACCAATTTGTGCATGATTTACATGATACGTTTCAAGTTGAATGTAACACATGACGAAGATTTGGATAGTTCTCAATATATTATGTGGTGATTTCATGTGCTACACTTGCACTTTTTGTCCATCCAACAACATCCCATAATATTGTAAACATGATACTTTAGAAGCCACCCAAGCAGCTGAATTTCAGAGGTGTATGGTACCCTTGTTTTGACAAATCAGGGGCTGCCTGAACAGTTCACACTTCTAGGTAGCTGAGTGCGCCTTGTTTCTGTGGAACAATGATTATATTATAAATTTGATGTCACAACACCGATATGAAATATTGCCATTGATTTTCCCTGCTCTGGAGAAAAGATGTTGATGTATATGGACCAAGAGATTTTTCAAGAATTCCAACGTAGGTTCCATGAAGAGGAAACAAAGGCAGTACACACACAAGAGAAGCACGAAATGACATGGCAATGTTTGGAAGCAGTTGTTGCTTCAAAAGCTTTGTCTTGCAGGTAATTTCTCTTGAGGAGGTCTTTTGGTCAAAAACTGCAAACTGAAATAGAGTTTTGGGCCTTTTGTGTTTACCTTGAAGTTGTTGCAGTTTTTCCACAGCCTCACGTGATGCAAAATACAAAGATTTTTGAACCATTCACATCCAATTATATGATTGCATTGGGTATTGCAAGGTTTTTCAGCTATGCACATTGGGTCCTCCAGGTTTTGGATAGTTGTGGCTACTTGTTGACTGCTTTGGGCCATGGCTTGTGGCCATCCATGTTACTTTTGGTAGAAATTGTTCATACTTTTATATTGGCAGACCTCTCTTTTAAAGTGCTGTAGGTGGGCAATTAGTGTTGTGGCTTCCTTCAGGAGTGGTGTGATTTCAATCTAATTGTCCTACTGAAGCTGCTATGGAACTGGTGTATGCTTTGGATCTGGTGACAAGATTTTTCATCTTTAATTCCCTACAATCAATTCTAGATAGATTTATTGATATGCAAAACAGATGGATGTAGGAGTTTTACCTCTATATGGATGGATTTTGTATATGAGTTGAATTTATACCAAAGATTTATTTGATATTTGTTTGGATTGAAATAGATTCAATTACGATTTTGTTTGTTCTAAATTAGCATAGAAGTTTTGGTTTGTTGTGATTTAAATGATTTGCTTTGTTTTTAATTAGTAATCAAATATTTGTTTTAATAATTTGAATATATTTCTATTAGTTTTAATAGATTTAAAACAGTTATGTTCTCAAATTAGACAAGCTACAGAATCAGAGGATTCTATAGCTAGTCTATAGGATTAGATTTTTTATCATTTTATTAATAAAATATCCCTCTAACTTGTCCATTTCTGACCTGTTTCAGGTAAATTCGAATTTCATGGAACATGATGGATAGTTCAAGAGATATTTGTGTATTTAATTTTAATTTAGAGTCTTAGTTTAGTTAAACTGGAGATATCTTCCCAGATTTTATGTAAACAGTTTTATAACTTCCACAAGGAGGTTTTACCCTATGGAAAACCTTTAAATACTTATTATTTTGTGTAATAATCATCATCCTCGCTGGTGGGAGAACCAGGATTATGGATATCTAATAGAGACTGAGACAGAAGTTGATGTTCTGCTACAGCTTTCGCTTTCATAATATCAATCTTTTGTTTCATGTTTATGTTATCAATTTGCATTGGATTAATGACTACTTTAGCTATCTTAGTCTTTTGCAAATGATATGAATTAATTAATATGATCCATATCTGATTTCTTCCAGTATTTAAAAACATAGCAATTACTTGATTCAATTTATGAATGACAGATTTCTCTTCTTCATCAATTGGATTATTCAGTATAAGTCTTTGCATAACAGGTTTACCTAATTGTGGAGATTTATAAATCATATAATTGTTGTGATTTTTATGTCTTGTTTGTCCTGTAAACAAACTTAAAGAGCACTACAGCTATCATTTACGAGAAGCTTCTGGATTATTCTGTGTGAGTTTCATTCCTCCGATCTGCTAGCACAGTCATCATACACAGGGCAAATCTGGAGCGTTTCTCTAGGTTAGTTTGCGATTATTTTCATTAATTTGATTAGATATATTTGTAGTTTAGATTAGTGTTTTAGTTTAGTTATTTTTTTGTTTTATTTCTTGTTTATAAAATTATAAAAATCAAAAAATATCTCTCGCTGTCTTAGGGCAGAATGCAAATGAATTTTTCAGGTTTTATCTAAATCTGTAATTATGGATATTGTACATTTTGTGAATAAGTTATATTTCTTTAATAATTAGATTAGTTTAGTTTGCTTTAATAATTAGTTTTAGTTTAGTTTGTTTAGTAGTTAGTTTTAATTAGATTAGTTTATTAGTTAGTTTTATTTTTTGTTAGATAGTTTAGTTTGTTTTATTTAGTTTTAGTTAGATTAGTTAGTTTAGATTAGTTTTCTTTTTGTTTTCTTAGGACCTTAGATCGGCTAACGGAGCCGCTAAACCTGTCAGGGTGGTTCATTCCAAACGGCTTGGATTATTAGACAACCCTGGACCGGTTCCACTATTCCAGTTGACAGACGGTCAATTTTGCCCGTCAACAGGTTACAAGACCCATAAGTAACCAATGAAGCCTACGGGGTGAAACTCTAGTGGAGATGGGTCAAATAAAAGTGAACACCATGGGAAACCCTCTAGAAGGCCAAGTATACCCCAGACATCAACAACCAGCATCAAATTTTCTTTATGAGCACATGAGGAGGATAATCCATCTGGAATCTAGCTTGGCACAATAAAACTTTGATCCAGAAACATAGTTTTTGGGAAGTGAGGAATGGTAAAACAACCAGATTTTGGGAGGATGTGTGGCAATAAGAACCTAGATTGGAAAATCTGGACAGAGAGGAACTCCAACAGGAGATGATCGCGTAACAAAAAATAAAAATCCATCACTACTAGAAACAAGAAAATGACCATGACAGATGGAGGATCTAGGACAAACTCAACCCACAAAATAGAGACTGGATCGCAACAATAATGAAAGAAGTGGAGGAGGAATTGGGGAAAAGGAAAAATGTAGTATCCAAAGAAGAGGACCAACTAAGATGTGGTTGGGAAAATGGAGGTGAATTCAACTTAAAAGAAGACCGGAATTACATTGAGGACCAGGACCAAGAAGACCCAACACAACAGTTGGGTAAGATTTGGGGCAGCTCCCAGTGGCCAAAAATCAAAATGTTCAAATGGCTAGTACTTCATAATTGAATTCTAACTTGGGAAAACCTAAGGAAAATAGTTTTCATAGGCCCATCACGATGCCACCTCTATCAAGCTAAAGAAAAAACAACGAATCACCTCCTCGACAATTGTAACTACACAACAAAGATATAGGACTAGGCAGTAGTCATATTCTGCCAGTCCAATAGGACTCGAGGTAACATCATCTTAACCATCAGTAACTCGAATGAGAGTTACAATGAAAATGAAATGGTAAACCTCTACTGGAACCTCATGCCAAGGATGATCATATGGGCAATATGGAAAGAAAGGAATAGCAGCATTTTCAGAAATGAAAGCCTCCTAGAAGAGAAACTCAAGGAATCAATAATCTCACAAATACAAGAAACAGTGCAGAGCTGTTGTAGTGTCCCCAAGGCCGAGCCCCGTTACAAATCAAGTTATATGCAAAGAATTGTAAACATGTTCTATAGGCTGGTGAGCCAAGTTTTGTATAAGCTGTAGGCTTATGAGTTTTGTTAGGCCAGGGAGCCTAAGTGTTGAAGGCCAGGAGCCTATTGATATACTTGTATGTAAGCAGGTCAATTAATAAAATATAAATACCACCAGTGCAGACCGTCCACGATGAAAGAGTGACGGGGGACTGAGCATCCACAGAAGGGGCAAGGAACTAGGGGCTGGAAGGTGGGAAAGGGGCTGAGTGTGGAGCCTAGGGGCTAAGCCTAGAAGGCTTAGGCCTGGAATAATATTTTATTATTATTCCTAAAAAAATCCATGTGCACATTATTTTAACCTAAGTCCTTTGGAAGGGCCCGTGATTTCCCAAGTGGTGGGAGAAGGGCGTACGGATGGAACACATGCAGTTCCCAGGGTGACAAGTGTCAACCCTAGTGCATGCAAATATAAGCAACGAGATGAACAGTGGGTGGGGGATCTTCCTCCATTCGAACCCAAACCCCTATGCGTGGAACTGGTACGCCATCTGCCAGAATACCCTGGTTTATCTTTAGAAGCCGTAAAGCATGTGTTTGGTCCTGAGGAAATCGTGTACACTCCTCTCCAGAGCTGTGAGTCTGTGTCTGTCTCTGAGAAATCCCGTGAGTGCATTTCCTGAAATGGAACCCTGTGTTAAACTCGAGTCGAAGAATCCCTGGTTGTTTGGGAAAAGATGAGCTAGCATGTGCATGGAGCCTCTGTTCCGAAGTCATGCCTGAGATTATCCTGTGACAGCTGAACCATTTTGGAAAGCACTTGTCTGTGTTTTGTGTGGATTGTTGTGACCATGCAGTGCTGGACTGCGTGAGGCTTGTTGGC
>SNQJ01S0015534.1:167505-182349 GCA_010110895.2 Picea sitchensis
CAGCTGAGATCTGGAAAGATTTTAAATAAAAATCAGCCCATAACAAAAACAACACCAAAGGTAATTATCGAAGAACATGAAGATGAGCCTGCAGATAATTTATCAAATGAGACACCCCTGCAAGATGTTATCATTCCAAAACATAAAGAATCTAAATCACAGCATAACACACAATCTCAAGTTCCCAAAATGCCTCCTTTTCCTGAGAGGTTGCTCATTGAAAAACCAATTGTACAATATGAGTTTGACATTATGACTGAACTGAGAAATGTCTGTGTTAAGATTCCATTGTTACAGGAAATCAAAGATGTTCCCATATATGCCAAAACCATCAAAGAACTCTGCATCAAGAAACCAGGTCGAAAACAGAAAGATCCACCCACAATACATCTAGTAGGACAGTTATCAAATTATATTTCTGAAACACCCAAAATTGTAAAGTATGCCAATCCAGGGAACCCAATAGTTTCAGTGACCATTAAAAATGTATCTATTGGCAATACTTTAGTTGATTTAGGTGCAGCCATTAATATAATGACCAGAAACACAGTGGAACTGTTACAATTAAATCAACTCCTTCGTCCTACTCCTATAGTCCTTGAACTGGCTGACAGAACCACTATCAAACCTGCTGGAGTTCTTGATGACATCCTTGTGACTTTAGCTTCGTGGGAATACCCTGTTGAATTCATGATTATTCATTCAAAGGACCCCACAAAAGGCCACCCAATCATTTTAGGGAGACCCGGGTTGGCCAAAGCCAACACTTTCATAGGATGTCGTGGTGGAGATATGTTTATCTCAAATGGTATTTCTTCACAGAAACTTACTCTGTTTCCACCTGCCCAGCCTGTTACAGAAGAATTATGTTGGTTGAAGTGCCCCTATTTTGAGAATGAGGATGAGGAACCTTTATTCTCTGTTGATGAGATCCATTCACTGCAAGAAGCTACAGAGGATGACATTTTAAGTCAATTCCTTTCCGTGACAGAAAATGTTGAGTTCCCACAGACCTACCTTCAATATGATCAGATTTTCAGAGAGGATTTTCAGGAACGAAGTGAGTTATTTTCTTCATTTTCACCATCCATGGTTTTCACTGTCTCTGAACACTCAGGGCCACATACCATTCCAGTAGAACTTAGTCCAGGTAGATGTCTATACATCAACTCTGAATTGAGTCTTAGTCAGCAGGAACAGTTGACAAAACTTTTGAAAGAACAGTCAGGGGCTTTTGCTTGGGAATACACTGATATGAAGGGAATACACCCTGACACCTGCATTCACCACATCTACATCCAACCAAGGATAACCCCAGTAAGACAGCCACAGAGACGCATGAATCCAATCCTAAAAGACTTTGTAAAAGAAGAATTACAGAAACATCTAAATGTTGGATTCATTTATCCAATTTCTGACAGTAAATGGGTCTCACCTCTCGTTGTGGTACCCAAGAAATTAACAGGAAAATGGAGGATGTGTGTAGACTTTAGGGAGCTGAACAAGGCAACCCTGAAAGACTATTTTCCTTTACCCTTCATAGACCAGGTTCTGGATACCTTGGCTGGAAAAATATATTTTTCTTTCCTGGATGGATATAGTGGGTACAACTAAATTCAGATTGCTCCTGAAGACCAGGACAAGACAACATTCACCTGTCCGTGGGGCACTTATGCCTATAAAGTGCTTCCTTTTGGATTATGTAACGCTCCTGCAACATTTTAGAGAGATTTCCTTGGTGTCTTTGCTGATCTGATTCATGACTGTGTGGAGGTTTACATGGATGATTTTACTGTCTATGGTAACACCTTTGAAGAAGCCCTAAGTAACTTGGAGAAAGTCCTGATTCGCTGCCAAGAATCAAATCTGTCCCTCAGTCATGAGAAATGAAAAATGTTGTTAACTGAAAGGGTTGTGTTGGGACACCATCTATCTGCTGAAGGAATTAAAGTGGACCCAGCCAAAATCGAGGTTATAGTTAATCTTCCCTCTCCAAAAACCCAGAAAGATGTGAGAATATTTTTGGGGCATGCTGGTTATTATCGTTGATTTATCGAAAACTTCACCAAAATAGCCAGCCCCATGTTTAAACTGTTGACAAAAGATACAGAATTCTGTTGGGATGATGATTGTCAGAGAGCCTTTGAGGATTTAAAAGAAAAACTGTCTATGGTACCTATTCTCAGAGGACCAAACTGGTCCCTTCCTTTCCACATTTCAACTGATACCTCAGACACTGCTTTAGGAGGAGTGCTTGGGCAAAAGGAGAACAAACAGAATTATGCAATCTATTTTACCAACAAAAACCTTACCACCCCTGAACTGAACTACACAGTAACAGAGAAAGAATTCTTAGCAGTAGTTCATTCCATCAAAAAATTTCGTCACTACATTACTGGATATGAGGTTTTTGTCCACACTGACCACTCTGCAATCAGATTCTTGATGAACAATCCAGTCACTACTGGTAGAATCACCCGATGGATTTTGCTGCTTCAAGAATTCAACATCACCATAGTTGATCGGCAAGGGAAAGAGAATTTAGTTGCAGATTTTCTTTCTCGTATTCCCCGCGATAGTACTGATATCCCAGTGAATGATGACTTTCCTGATGAACATTTGTTTGCAGTAGCTGCCAAGACCCCTTGGTTTGCAGATACAACAAATTATTTAGCTACAGGAAGGTTACCAACTCACTTATCACCGCCACAGAAGAAAAGAATTATCCAACAAAGTGCTTACTATTCTTGGGTGGGAAGTGATCTCTTCTATACAAGTCCTGATATGATTATTAGGAGATGTGTCCGGGAAGATGAAATTCCCGATATCTTTCAGGCCTGTCATGATGGACCCTGTGGAGGAAATTTCTCTGACAAGAGAATAGCATATAAATTTTTGAAATTAGGATACTATTGGCCGACACTGTTCAAAGATGCAATGAAATATGTAAGAAGATGTGACACTTGTCAAAGGATGGGAAGGCCCACTGTAGTAGATGAGATGCCCTTATGACCACAAGTTGTAATTGAACCATTCGATAAATGGGCATTAGATTTTGTAGGGCCAATTGCTCCAATGTCAAGAAAGAAGAAGTACATCTTGGTGTGCACAGATTTTGTGACCAAGTGGGTAGAGGCAAAAGCCCTATATCAAGCAACTGAGAAATCAGTGATTGATTTTATGTATGAAGAGATCTTTACCCGCTTCGGTGTTCCACGAGAAATTGTTACTAACCAAGGTGCCCAATTTACTTACAAATTAATGAAAGAACTCACAGACAAATATGGGATCAGACACTGTAAGTCCTCTCCATACCATCCACAAGCCAATGGGCAAGTGGAATCTACAAACAAGGTTCTGGAAGCAATTCTGACCAAGACCATACACTTGCATCATAAAGCTTGGGTAGATAGACTTCCAGAATCTTTATGGGCATACAGGAGTACATGGAGGAATACCACTGGTCATACTCCTTACGAGTTGGTATTCGGTAAACAAATTCTCCTTCCCATAGAGTTTCAGATCCATACATTCTGCCTAATAGCAGAGTTGGGGCTGGATTTGAGTGAAGCATAGAAACAGAGGGTCATGCAACTTAATGAATTGGGAGAAATGAGGCAGGATGCTCTTCAAAGGACCATCCTTGTGCAAAGTCAATGCAACAAGTGGCATGACAAATACATCAAGAAAAAGCATTTCCAACCAGGGGATTGGACATTACTTTTCGATTCCAAATACAAAACTTTCAAAGGGAAGCTTACAACAAGATGGTTGGGACCTTATGAAGTAGAAATTGTTTTTGATAACGGTTCTGTCAGAATTAAAACCATAGATGATTCTCAGAATTCCTTTGTAGTGAATGGAAATCGATTGAAAGTGTACAACAAACCTCTGTCAAAAGATGATTTCTTACAAGAAGTTGCCAAGAAAACAGAACTAAAGATAGTGGGAGAAGAGTCTTCTCCTCCTGCTGATCTTTGATCGTTCATGCTGTTTTAAAATTCTGTAAATAATAGATTTTTAGCAGAAAATAAAAAAATAAAAATAAAATAAAAAATAAAAAAAATAATAATAAAAAAAAAACAAATAACATATAACAGAAAAAACATTTATTTTCTTTTCTTGGGATGTGTTGATCTTTTATTTTCAGTTTTACAGGTTTCTCAGGGTAAGTACAGAACTGAATTTTATCACCCTCTCACAACAGGTAAGAAGGTAAGACTGCTTATTTCATGGAATTTCCTTGTCAATATAACTGACTTGTTCTGAAACAAATAAATTTGAGCTTGTTTGCTCCCTTTGAATGCTCATTAAAGTATGAAAGGGGAATTTATTAGGAAGGATTATTCTTTACCATACCTGGTGAATTATTATGGGAAAGAAACCCCCCTAGAGTCATCTTTTAGCATTTCCTCAGACTCTCCAAACATGAGGAAGCAATGAGCATGTACTCACTTGGGCTCATAAAATCCACAAGTAAGTGATTACTGTTTCAAAAAATTATGTCTACAAGATTTCTATCTTCACTCACGTTGGATGATGTGGAATATGTTACGGTCCACCTTCCAACAAATCTCACTCCATCAACATCAACACCTTNGGCAGATGTCCTTGCTAACAACCCTAGGAATGCACCAATGTCTCTTGGTTGATAGATCCTACAGGTGACTTGACGCTGACACCTCTATTCGTACCTGTTAGGATGTGTTGTAGGTACCTTGAGGCCCATTGACATCACTGGTGGTTCATCTCACATCGGTTAACGACATTCACTAATGGCCGGTAATCCGGTGATTTCTGTTTGTGTTCGACTCCAGAACATTCATTCACACAAACCATAATTGTACCAGGGGAAGAGCTTTGAAGCTGTTGAAGACATGATTTGAGTTGATATTTTTCAGGACAGAATAAAAGCCATGTTTAGGGATCCTCATCAAATAATTTGCTACTATAAACAGGAAGTTTTTCTCAATAGGATATATTGGGTAAAATTTCTCTGCAAGATTCCATCATTACCAGTCAGTACCAGCATAGAGTTCATCAGTTACAGGTTCATCAGAAATACCAGAGCAGCTACAATTTTCATGCCCTTCAAATCCAGACTTGACTTCAAAAGCAAATTCTATAGCAAGACTTGCATAACAATGGGATAGGTAATTTAACTCAGGTATGTTTAGTTCGTATTGATTTACTGTATTAATTTGCATACTAATAGTTTGAACTAAGGGTGCCTTGATTACTCCATAACGTTTCATCATTTCCACGACCTGTACCTAATGAACTAACCTACCATGACATTTCATGTCATAAAAATGCACCACATTCCCGGAGGTGAGTTTGACATGACTCATATATGATCATACCCTGCACCTATGTACGGCTATCATCATTTTTTCACACACCATCGATCCCCACAACAATTCAAATAATCTCATATGATTTCTCTACCGACTACATTCCCCATCAAATTCTCTCCCTTCGTCGCCCTCGTTCAAATTTCGCTTCTCACCCACATACCTCCCCTATGATATCAAGTGCAACCATGGTGGCAAATCACCACAAACCGGAGACATACGCAGACCTAGAGGTCCTTCCAGAGTACGAGGCAACCATAGATATTTTTAAGAAAGCGGGTTGGGAGCCATTTCTGAAGAAATTCGACAGATATAACGATGCCATTACGCTCCAGTTTGCTCTGCATTTTGAGGGTGGGCTCGCTAAAGTGGGCGAGCTCGAGTTCGAAGTCACGGAGAAGTTTATTTTAGAGGCAATTCAATTTCCCACCACTGGCCAGAGATGGACAAAGGGTCAGCCTGTTGACAAACAACTCTGCACTCAGCTTTTGAAACCATAGTACCGGGAGACACAGTGGTCCGAGGGAACCTCACAGTCATGGCTGGAACCACAGTGGGCTCAATTGTTAGCCATCCTCCAACGTTACCTCACGTGTGAGGGGTGGTACACCATCGTCTTTCCCTACCATGCCCGACTCTTGTTGCACTTCAAAGGTAATCCTCTGAACATACCTTTCTTTCTATTGAGAAGTTTGAAAAAGATGGCCGAACAGGTACAAAAGGCCAAATATTTCCGTGGAAGTCTATTTCATTTCGGTCTTATTAAGATTTTGATTAAGTTTGCACTGTCCAAAAAGTAAGAAACTTGGGACATGTTCACTATCAAAACCCTAGCCTCTGCCAAGTCTAAATATAGGAGTGTTATGCCTACTCCCGCACAAAATAAATTGAACTCTAGGAAAAAAAGGGTTAAAACCCCAACTAAAGTCTGTGCTAACCCTAAGAACCCACCCGAGAGCACAGTTGAAGCCAGTACTGGGGACCCGGATTCAGAACATTCAATTGGTGCTCATGGGTCTGACAGAGTAGAGACCAATAATGAAACTGTGAAGAATACCACTCCTATAGAGGCACATGTTGACATTCTGAGTTCTCCCTTAGCTACTGAGAACATAATTGATGTGGAGGAACTGGCATAATTGACCGACAAACCCAGCAGGAATCCAAAAAGAAAGTGTAAGAGCATGTTGTCCAGTATGGATAACTCTGTACCCAGCTACGCACCACAGGAGAGGTTAGAAAGTGTGGCTGGTCAGGAGGAGGCTCCAAAGCCCTCTGAAATGACTTGGACTCTGTCCCAATTCATTCTAAAAAACCGTAAAGTGGATCGACAGGCTACTGTGCCCAAAGGAATTGAGCAGAATGAGCCAATTCAAGTACCAACAGGTACCCCTGCTCAGATACAAAGAGAGTTCACTCCTGAACCCGATCCAGTTGACACTTCTGCACTCAGTCCAATTCATCCAGATCCAATTGACACCTATGAAAGAAGTCCCAATGCATTCACTCCTGAATTCAGTTCAGACCATAATTCTGATAGGGTTAACACCCCTGCTCAAAGTCCATAAGAGTTCACTCATGCATCTAGTCCTCAACCACAACCAGGGCAGGATCAAACATTTGAAACCCATTGTGAAATTTCCTCCAGTCGATCCTTGAAACCAATGGTAGAGAGACTAGAAAGAAAGAACAACAGGTTGAAAGAGAAGCTCCATGAGTACACTGTATTGGATCGACATATAAAAACAAAGAATGAACTCATGAAAGTTAGGGTGACTAACCTCTTGTCCAAAATTGATAGATTGAAACAGAGAAATAAGGGTGTTTTCCGAAGGAACAAGAAACTACAAAAGACTGCCAGAAAGCATGTTATAATCAACTGAGTCCTCAAGAAAGAAATAAAAAATATGAAGAAACAAGAGAGGTTACAAATGTTGGTTGCAGCTGCTGCAACCCTCTGATGGCTACCAGTCTTTAACTTTTTGTTGCCTGAGGATAGGCAAAGACTTCAGTGTGGGGGCATGTTGGCCTCCGGTTTTGATCACATTTTTTGCCTATATGATATCACAAAGACCTCCATTTCCATACCCAGTACCACCCCTTCCGGCTTTGTTTTGACACAGTTGACATCTCTTTACCACTCAATGGGATTACTCAAGGTATCTTTACGTTTCAAGCTATCTTCTATGCATTTTGATGCTTTAAATTAATATTGGAACTAATGTGGCTTGAGTTAGGTACTATTTCTATTTTCAGGATTTGCCAGTACCAGGTACTAGCTCGGACCCCGTGGAGATACCAATGAAGCCGCTCAAGATCTGCGCATTATGGTCAGAATGGGAGATAGCGAGACCTACATGACAGATGGAGTCATCGCTCATATGATGATCGAAGGCATAATGATAAAACTGAGTCGTTAATTCTTCATCATTCACACTTCGTGACACTACGTGTCACGAAGATGTGAAGATCATTTTTAAAACTTGATTTCAAGCTATTTTCAGATCGGGGATCCATTTGTTTTTATGCATTTTTTCTTTAGACTGTTATGGAGAAGGATCTATATATAACCAGGAGGTCACTCCTAAGAGACGGTTAGATTATGCTATGTTCTGAAATACATTCCTGAATATAATCTATCTTGTGTTATGTTATTTCACTGTCATACGATTTGAGTTGTTTCTGTGAGTAAATGGAACCTGAAGTATATACCGTGGTTGCGTAGAATGATATAGTTGGTTCTGGTTGTTCCTTACAACGTTTGTGCTGTTTGGTTGGGCCCGCCAAATAGGTTCAAGTCGCTGCTTTACTCTGTCGTAGATTTAGTTATTTCATTGTTTTAGTATTTGCGTACATGATAGTTTAAAGTTTCAGAATTAACTTGTTCAGAATCGTGCTTAGTTATTCTTCAACAGAATCGTTCCCAGCATACTGATATCTCTTACGTTGATGAGTACTGAACGCATGTCTAATGCCTGTAGGGTTTAGAGCATGAACTCGGTTTGATTGGCTTCTAGTTTTCAATTCGAACATAACTTAGAATTTGAATGAACTTCGCTTTGTTAGATGGTTAGCTACCCTGCTTCGTTAGGATAGTTAGGTTGCAATTAACATAGAGGAAGCTTCCGGTACCAGTAGGATAAGTAGGGTGTTTCTTTGTTTTCCTGTGGACAGATTTAGATTCATTTTTGATGTTCAGTTTAAATGCATTCTAGGAGATACTCTTTCTGGCATGGTTTAAATAAAAATGGTGATGATAGATGATTAAAAGTAGCGGTAGAATAATCTTGTAAAATCACACTTTTGAGTAGAAATAGAAGCACCAGCATTTAAACATAGGATTGTTTTCTGTTGATGAATTAAATAGGGGATGATAAGTTTCAGGATAGTCATTAGGACTCAAGTTCTCAGAGTGAGTCTGTGTTTTCTCCTAAAGATATTTTTTAAGTAGGGACTAGAATCTTACCCGCACATACAGTGTATTAGCTCGAAGTTTACTTACCTTGGTTTGACAATTCAGTGTTTCAGGTCATTAAAATCTTTAATATTGCAGCCTGACAGTAACGATGCTAGAAAGGATGAGTTAGGCATAATTTTATCACAAGAAGGACATGTGATTGCTTATGAATCAATAAAGTTAAAATATCATGAACAAAACTACGTGACACATGACTTAGAGTTAGATTCTCTATTTCATTCATTAAAACTATGGTGTCATTACTTAATAGGAAGGAAAAAAAATTAACAGAAAACTATGGCGTAAAATACTTGTTGAATAAACAAGGATTAAATGCACGATAGACAAGGTGTCTTGCATTTTTAAGAGAATTTGATTTTGAAATCAAGCATATTAAGGGTAAGGAAAACAAATTTGCAGACGCACTGAGTACAAGTACAGGTGGTATTTATCAAATAATTATGAGTAAATATGACAATGATCTCAAATACAAAATCAAATCTACAAGTAAAATGGATTAAGAGTATGTAAAAGTAAAAGAAAGATTGTTGAAATGTGAAGAGGAAACAAACATGATCATTTCAAAATCGACCAAGAGGGAATTCTGAAGTTTAAAAATAGAATTTACATACCAAATTCGATGGATTTAAAATTTCTATTTTTTAATGAAATCCATAAAAATCCTTATTCAGGCCATCCTCAATATTAGAAAATGATTACAACACTAAGAAAACAGTTTTATTGGCATAATATGAAAACTGATACAACTGACTATTTGTGAAAGTGTTTAGGATGTCAATAGGTAGAGGTGGAACATCAACATCCAACATGTTTATTGCATTCTTTCCCTATACTGAAATAGACATGGGAAGTAATATTAATGGATTTTATTATAGGTTTTCCAAAAAATAAAAAACAACATGATTCAATTATGGTAGTGGTGGACAAGTTAAGTAAATCTACACATTTTATACCTGTAAAATCTACTTACAACATTGTTCATATTGCAGAAATTTTTATGAAATAAATTTTTAGATTACATTGAATACCAAAGAAGGTAATTTATGACAGGGATGCTAAGTTTACTTAAATTTTTTAGAAAGAATTAATTGCAAGTCTTTAAAGTCAGTTGAAATTTAGTACTAGTTACCAACCTCAAACTGATGGACAAACTGAACATACTAACCATATTATTGAAGACCTAGTAAGAATGTACGTTATGGATAAGCCGTGAAAATGGGAATACCACTTGAATTTGGTACAATTTGTTGTATTATGTTTTCATTGATGTCAAGTATTGTCTTATAAATTTGTTTGTATCATTGATGTGTTGATTGTTGGATCATGTGGTCATGCATGTAATTGATCATAGAGGGGTAATGTCATGAGGTGACATAGTGATGTGTTGTCATGGGTTGATGTTCTAGATGGATTGATGTATAGGTGGGTTGCTGTAAAGGTTTATCATTGATATATTATCACGTTTCATAGGAAGTACCAAATGGATGAACTCCAAAGTGGTCCCCTTATAGTAAAATCCCTCCTGGGAAGATGCTTTGTGAAGTCCAAATGTTTCGGTGGTTGAGAAATACTAGTAGTATGGTTAGGGAACCCAATTTTGGTTGTGGAATAATGTAATTAATATTAATGAGTTTGTAAGTGAGACTATTCTAGATGGATAATAAATGTCATGCCATTTTCGGTGATATGTGTAACGTCACATAACTCCTCACAGTTAGAGAGTTATGGTATTGTGAAATTGGAGAACCCTCATGTGTTTTCTAGACAGCCCTAGAAGGTCAAATAACTCAAATTATTCTAGAATATCCTAGAAGAAAGTTGACTAGTCAAAATGATTTGTCATGGGTTAAATGGTTGCAACATGAAAAAAAATAAAAATAAATTAGTTGCAACTAGAAGTGGAGAATTTACTATTTGTAGCAAAGTGGGTTAGAAGTGGGTTAGCCCCAAAAGAAGAAAGATGGTTGAAGTTGGTTAGATCATAACACCTAGAGGAAACTACTTGGAGAAGTGTAAATAAAAGAGAAAGGGCCTCTTATGGTGGTGAATCTATTGATCATAATTGAAGACCTATTTTGGTGAAAGAATCATTGCAGGTACTCATGGACGCATCAAAAGTTCTGTAATTTTGAGGTTTTGACGGTGAATGTTTCGGAGGTTCAGAAAACCCTTTTTTTTTTAAGTAGTACGCGGTCTGGAGTGGGCCAAGGAATGTACGTATGGGGGCTGAAGGAGAGAAGGGAATGTACATTTGGAAAAGACATGAAAATATTGAGCAAGTGTGGTGCCAGGTTCCTGAACTTTGAAGCAAGTTCGAGATCAACATTCTATAGGTTCAGATATGTTACAAAGGTGCTGGTATGGGTACATATTGTTTGGATGTTTAGACTTCCTAATGGTATGGTGAATTATCGAGGACTTAATTTTATGGTTGTATTGATGTATGAATATGGTCACTGGTTGGTTGAGTAGTTTAGTTCTATTCTGATTAAGAGATATCCATGATCTGTGATGGTATATGCATGAAGAGCATGCATAGGTTGTTGGATGGTGTATTTTTTTTTTTCATTGGTATGGTACATGTTGATCAGTGATAGGTTGATTGCAGTGACTAGTTACTGGTGGATGTGACATAGGCATAATTAGTCTGAAGGGAAGAAGTTGTGAAGTTTAAGAAACCCTAGTTTCTGATGGTGTACGCAAGTTGACAGATGGAAGGATGCATACATACACATTCCACAATATAGGAATATCATGTACATAAGCAAGCTGCAGTATAAAAAGGTCACGTATATGTTGATAGATTGGTTTATGTTAACTATTAGGGTCTTGTACTTGAGGATTGTATTTATCACATGTTAGTTGGTGCTGAGATTTGCAAGCTAAGTCTTGCATTGATATTTGTTGTTATTTTCTAGTTGTTTCTCTTTTCAGTTGATGTTGATAAACCCAAGGATTGTACTCCATAATACAAAATAAAATTATACATATATCTTGTGTTCCTTGTGTTCTTTATGGTGATGATTTATTGATGATGTTTGTTTCTAAAATATGTTTACATACAAACAACTAGTTGTAAATGAAATTAATGAATAATGAGTAAATGGTGATTGATAACTAAGGGGTTTTGTAAAGAAGTGTAAATATACCTACACTGGTTCACACCCCCCCCCCCTCTCAGTGTGGTCGGTGTTTCCAACATAATTCTCCTACAATAACGGTTATCGTTGTTCAACCAAAATGAGTCCATATGAAAGCCTTTATGGTAGAAAATGTATAACTCCTATTAGATGGGACAATCCATTTGATGGAATCATGGTTGGACCAAATATGTTATAGGAAGTGGAATTGATTGGTAAACAGGCTCAAAAGAATCTAAAAGTTGCACAAGAAAGAAAATAAAGTTACGTAGATCAACAAAGACTTCATTAGGAATTTAATTTCAGGGATCATGTCTATCTAAGAGTTAAAGAGAAAAGGAGTTCATTAAAAATATGGACATGTGCCAAGTTGGCACCAAGATGTTTTGGACCATTCGAAGTATTAGCTAGAATTTGTACAGCGGTGTATTAGCTAGCACTACTGACAAATTTAAAAGTGCATAATGTTTTCCATATTTCATTATTAAAGAAATATGTTCATGACCCCACTCATGTAATTGATTGGAACATGTTATAGGTCGAACCATGTGACCCCAAGGATGTGCCCTAGTTATATTATGAATTGTAATCATGTTTTGTAGGTTGGTGAGTCGAGTGTTAAGAAGATGGTGGGATTATGTGTTTATTAGGCCGGAGAGCGTAAGTGTTAAAGGCCAGGAGCCTGTTTTTGTATATGTAAGTATGCATAACATTAATAAAGATTAAACATCGCTACATGTAGACTGACCACGCAGAAAGAGTGATGAGGGACTAAGCTTCCACATGGTGGGTAAGGGAAAAGGGGTTGAAAAGTAGGAAAGAGAGGCTAAGATTAGGGTCTTAAGTCCTTGAGAATAATAACTTATTATTATTCCAAAGCAATGTGAAAGACATGTTTTTATCCTAAGTCCTGGGAGAGGCAATGTGTGCCAAAGGGAACACATGCAGCTCCAAGAAGACAAGTGTCAACCTAGGCGCATGCAGTTAAAAGTTGAAGCATCAGCTGAGTTGGGGGTTCATTTTGCCAGTTTTCCCGATCCTCCATGTAAAACTGTGAGATATTTGTGATCAAACTCTTCATTTTCTTGCCCCACACCTTGAAGATAGTTGGAAAAACCCATGGATTGATCCTCCATCTAAACCATTGTCCCTCTACATGGAACCTCGGCACAACCATGCATTCCTGAAAACCATAACCATGAAGACAACCGGTGTATTCCTGTGAATTCCGTCTAGTCTCTGTGTTTGGCCTCCATAATCGAACTCTAAATAATTTTCTTGTCACGCATCCTGAAACCTAAAATCCATGAGCCGTTCTGTGTTTTCTGAGGAACCCGACACCTGGGTAATCTCCTTAGTCATGCCATGTTTTAGTGTGGGTTTTTTCCACCTGTAGTGCCATGCCCATATGTTGTTTCTACTTTCATCCATGTGTGAATGAGTGTTAAATCATTGCTTTTTTCCTCACCTGGCTAGAGATGAGTCGAGGAGTTTGTTGAAGAAGCGGGTTGTTAGGCCCATGGTAGAAGAAGCAAGTTTCCAGGCTTGTGAGAAGATCTCTCCAGGCGAGAGAGTCTGCTAGGAAGTGGTTTTCTCCCAGAGAGAGCTAGCACTAACTACTAAGATCTGAGAATTCCTAATCCAGCCTATTGTCGAGACTCTGAGAGGGAGGTGAAGCAACCGATGGACTGTGTTTGTGAAGGTGTATACTCACGGGTGGAACAAGCATGTGGGGAATGAGAGTTCATGATTAGTGGGTGTAAGAATGCTCCTGGAGATAATCCTTCTGGTTGCTCTGTGTAGTTTTCATGTAACCTTGGCCTAGTTTAGGATTCCCTCACCCTGGGTGAAGCTTGGTCCCAGCTCATGGGTGACCCACTGCTGAGCGTGATGAGAAGCATGGTCTAAGGTTGGGAGGTTCATGGAAGTTTTGCACATAGTTGGTGGAGTTACTCCAGTTCCAAAGATAAGTTTCATTATGTGTTTAATTTCCATTAAAATGCATGTCTGTAATGATTTTATGTTTTCATGTATTCCATTGAATGTATGAATTACTATTAATTCCATTAATTTTGTATGTTAGCAGTAGTTATGTGTTTATTCTGTATTGTTTGGCTAAATATGCATATTAAATATATATCTATGAGAATGTTTCATGTAGTAGCGTTGCTCGGTAGTGGGGTTGATGGTCAGGGATGTTACAATATGGTATCAGAGCATGGTTTCGAAGCTAAGCCTAGATGGGCTGGATAATTGGCCTTTGGACCCAAGGTTTTGAGTGAAAATGGTGTTCAGAGGAACCAATTTCGAACCTTAGAGTGTTTTGTAGTGTGAAGGGGTTACTTGGCCGTGTTACAAAGCTTAAGAGGAGTAGCGGTAGAATAAAACTGCAGTCGACGTGGTATTTGACTAGAGAGAGAGAGAGCTCAACACTTGGGATGTTGGAGCCATAGGATCTATTTAGAAGGAGAGGAAAAACCTTTATGACCATCAGATATGGAGAGAGTGAAGAAAGGGTAACCTGGAAGCACTTTCGACTTCGCGACATCGGTGAAACTGAATGAAAAGGTAAGATAAAGGATAAAACCCGAAGCTTTGAAGTTTTAAGGAGATATACACTATAGGTCATAGGAAAAGGGCATGACCATTAGATCCATGTGTTACAAGTATGAACTAANGGGGGGGGTGAATCAGTTAGTTTAGATTATTAACAATTTACTCTCATTTCCAACTTTGAATCATTAATCTTAGTGGCAGTGAGTCTTTACTGTGAAATCCAGAGTTATAAACATAAAGCAGATAGTATAAAGAACATCAATCACACACAGCATTCATTCACAAGTACGAGACACAGATTTTTCAAGAGGAAACC
>SNQJ01S0015534.1:182359-205939 GCA_010110895.2 Picea sitchensis
TTCAGCATTCGTGTTCCAGCATCGTGTTCCAGCAGTCGTGTTCCAGCATTCATGTTCCAGCAGTCGTGTTCCAGCATTCATGTTCCAGCAGTCGTGTTCCAGCATTCATGTTTGCTCCATAACCGATTGCCATCAATGACAACCTTAACCATCTGCGTCAGTCTTCTGTTATAGCCATATCTCCAACACCATGTCTAGGGAGGAAAAGGGAACTCACTTGGGAGGATTTCAAGTGTGGAGTGTGACAAAATCCTGAAGTAATGAAGGTCAAAGTAGATCACAACCGTTCGTTGCGAAGGACATGCATTAAGAAATCATGTACATTGGGTGGAAGTACTTCGGGAGAAGGAAAGTGATGTGAGTTTGAAACTCCCGAAGCCTGAAGTGTCGAAGTCACTCATAGGCATTGATCATGAAGGAGGACATACGTAGGTGGGTCGTGAACTCCGAGAGAAAGCGCTCCAGGAAAAAATGAACGTAGAGGAGTTGAAACTCTCGAAGTCTGAAGCTTTGAAGCCCGAAGAGACGAAGTGGTGAGTCATGATGATGTCACCTAGAGGTGAGGTGGACACATGGGTTGTGTGTTAACTGTAAGTAGAATACAAACTGTGGAAGGTTGAGATGGCATTAGGAAAGTGACAAGTGTCACCCATCTGAATGGGCCACATATCAGTCGCTAGTATTCCACCATGTGGCATCCTATATGAGCAGGGTTAGTGGGGCCCGAGGTTATGTAAAGTAGTTAAAGGTCGGAAGACCCATAGTGGAATTGATCACGATACATCAAGATCAATGGCCAGGAGACATTGCAGGGACCCAAGTTGCATGGAAGTTAATTCTCCAAGGTGATCCCACAATCCAAACCATGGTTTCACTGAGGGGTTACATGTCAACATTAGAAGAATTGTGGAACGAAATACGGGTTGCTCCAAACCACCGTCGCATGCCCCCGCAATTGGAAAACATTAAGTGATGTAACGTAATGATGTCACCAAAGGTGATTGGGAATGTTTGGAGATTAACAATTTGGATGTGTGGATGCGAGATCCTCCGAAGCTTCGAAGTCCTAAATACCCAGAGATCTAGAACTCAGACACATGAGGTTCCATAATAAGCATCAATCATTCGATGATGGGTAGACATGGACTATTGATCAACTCTACTTCGCAAGTATGGTAACTCTGAACTCCGAGAGATTGTTGTTTTATGCTTTGAAAATATTCTAAATCCAAAGGGTGAAGGCTTGAGTAAGCTCTTATTGATCTAGATCTTGATCATGATCCTTGGTCGCATGGGTTGGGGACTGAGAGTGATCAAAATCTGGACTAGGGGATCAAAATTTGCTCAAATTTCAAAGTGCTCGGAATGCAATGAAAATGGTGCCATTGTGTCCGTCTCATCTTCCTGATTCCGGCGATATATTTACTTTATCAAATAGAGTCCGTATGGAGAAGATATCGCGATCTGTTCGCCGAGCCAAACAAGGAAATTTTTTTTATGCTGACTGTATCTGTCTGTACAGTCCGTACGGTGACGTGGTAGGCCATACATTCCATACGATGACATGTCAAAAGTGACGTGGCTTGATCTACATGCTGACGTGGCAATTTTTGATTGGTTGACTGTGTTCGAATGTGATGTTGACACGTGGCATTTACTTATCTAATGGAAAGGTGCCATGTGGCCCAATCAAGGGCTGCCACGTGGCACCCATTTAATGGATAATGGGCTATTTTTGGTTTATTAAAATTTTTATGGGTCCGTGGGGTTCGACCCTCGGACCTCTACACACCGGTCAACGCTTTAACAAACACTGCCTTGCCAACGCGCCGCACCATGGTTCTTAATAACCATGTGTTTAAAAATTTATTTCAATTTGAAAAATGTTACAAATGGCGGGGGGTCGGGCCAGGGCTTAGCCCCGACCCCGGTTCTATGCATTGACATATGACCACTATACAAATGTTTGCGCGTGCGGGGGATTGTAAATTATACAGCCCGCGGTTTAGGTGGTTACGCATGTGACCATTGCATGGTAAATGCGCGCGCAGTGGTGTTTTAAAAATGTATACCCACGGTTATATTACATGTTAAATCATATGACCAAAATACATTCAAACGATTGGCACGGGGTTTGTGTTGAATATTATGACCTTGGTTCTATGCCATAAACCATATGACCTTACCGTTTATTAAACGCGCGCGGGGGTGTGTTATATAGCCGTGGTTACATTGATTTTTTATATGACCATGCGCCCAAATCAAATGCGCAGGAGTTTGGTCATACAAACCATTTGTGCCCACCACTTGTCGAGCCCAGAATTAACCAAAGAACGGTTAGCCTTTTTATGCGCGGGACGTGGCCATATGGTCCCCCATGCGCCCAACACCTCCGTCCTTGGGGGCTTTAATTCCGCTAACAGTGCGAAATTTTGGCACCAATTTTGGAAGGCGTGCATGTGCTGAGTTGAGGCACGGAAAACACCCAGAGGTTAGGTTCACTCACACACAGGTGCGAAATGGCGAACCAGTAACAGAGATTGAAGGAGGAAAAATGGCAGGAGGCCTAACTTCTTGAGTTTTTGGCCAAATGAGGTGTCGAAAAATCCCAGCTAGGGGTTTTTGGATGTTCTGAGTCCATTGGTACTATTTTAATAGGCATTTGAAGACTTCTTTTGCAGGTTTTTAACCATTGAAGTTTGAGGAAGCTCCAGGGAGCTTGAAGCCCTCATTGTTTGAGGCCTTGCTCAGATGAGCACATGTCTATTTTATGTGACTGAATAGTCATTTTTGACTAATTATTATTCTCTGAACACATTGGGATATGTTTCAGATCCATTGAAGGACTTTTACAGGTGTTTTTGCCACATTGAATCTCAGGGAAGCTTGGAGGCCACATGTAGAAGAGGTCATGACTGGATGAGACAAGATCCATTTTCAGAGTTCTAATAGTCATTTTTGGGGTTTTTATGTATTCTGAACTCAATGGTATAGTCTGTAAATCCATTGGAGTTGAGAAACAACTTGTAAAATAGCATTTCACAAACTAATCCCAAAGAGCCAAGTCCATTGAAGGAGGCTCAAGGAGATGTAGCCCAGAGAGGGGTGAACTCCTTTATCATTTTGGTATTGTTGTGAGTTTGCTGTGTTATTTTATGCACTTTATATTGTTGTGAATTGGTTTATAACACCTAATTAACCTTTTAAAAGCACATTTCCTCACACATGAATGTTGAAAAGAAGAAGCATGAACTTAACACATAAACCCTCTTGCATATTTTAACACATGAAGCAAGGTCCTGTAAGGTTTATTTTATTGAAGTAGGGGGTGCTTGCATAGCATAACAAGTTAGCCTTCTATTTTCATATCAGAGAGAAAGGGGCTAGTGCCAAAAAACTTCACAGAGCAGAGCCCCGAAATAAAATGGAGTTTGAAACTTTTCTTGAATCAGATTTGTTTATTAATGTTGTGGGATTTGTTAAGGAATGATGACCTGACAAATTCTGGTCGTCTGCACATTGTGTTTACAGAATTTTAATGAGTGCCAGAACTGAATAGAGTTGTCATTGAGTGTAAAGAAATGGAGGAGGCACATAATGATTCTAGTTCAGATAATGAAGCTAAAGGTATGGATGTTCATTTGGGCATGGAGAAGAGATAGATAAGGAAGGGCATATGATGAAAATCATTTAAATATTTCATAAATATTCCCAAACTCACCGAACAGATAGAAAAAAGATCATGAAAGCTATGGAACAATAGGGAAAATTCAACTTAAAGTTGATGAAAAGTATGGAGAGAATATAAAAGAAGTTGGAGAAGGAGAGAGACTCGAGAAAAACAGGGATTCACCAGACTTCTGAGGGAAGAAGATCAAGGAGTACTGGTAGATACCATCATCACTCCCAAGGTCACTCCAAGAGGAGGACACAAAGTAGTTCAAGCCCATCTCCTACCAGAAATCATAGGAGATCTGGAGTGGATGAACTGAAGGGAGAAATGAGCAATATTAAGTCTCCTATGTTTGATGGAGAACATAAGAAGGAGGAATATGCTGAAACATGGTTTCTTGGCATGAAGAAATATCTCCAACTGCAAAATTATTCCTCTCATGCAGAAGGAAGAATTGCGATGTATCAACTGAAAGGAAAATAATCCATGTGGTGGGATCAACTTGTGAAGGTGAAACATATTAGAGAGAAATATGTCACTTGGAAATAATTCAACAGGTATTTCGAGAATAAATACTTTACTAAAAGATATTATCACATAAATCTAAAAGAGTTCTTTGAACTCAAACTGGGCAGGATATAACCTTTCCAAGTTTAGCCTCTGGATGCTTTTTAGTGTCTGATATATACCCAAACAACATCTGGTTAAAGGTATTTCTAAATAATGTTAATCTCTTCTTTTAGACCTTATAATAGTATATCAGAACGAGTGATATAAGGCCCTTACATATACTATCATCGCACTAATATGATAGTGGTTCTAAGTGGTTACATCTCCATATCATAGAGTGGGTTTAGAAACGAAACGATGGATAGTACTAAGGTTCAATGAAAACAAGATATCCTTAGTTATGTACATGTGTTCATGTATAACTCAATACTGAAATAGGAAGAGGCGACTATATGTTAAAAATAGGATAGAGAAGAAAAAGGCAATAAGACTGTTGTATAACTCAATAACGAATGATTGAAAGTTTTGAGACATAGAATCAACTCAAGGTACCCAATTAATTTTTTTTTTATGTAAATTTTGGGTTACATTACACTTTCAATGGTTAAATTGAATTCTAAAGGAACCTTCTCTGATACCAATTATTGGATTACTGAGAGGGGGGGTGAATTAGTAAGAGAGAAAATATATTTTTTAACCATATAATGCAAGTGTTATATCAATGTAGAATTATCATCCAATAATTGCATAGTAAATAAACAATGAACAAATGAACAATCATACACATACATAGTACACCAGTTTTTTTACGTGGAAACCCAAAGCGGGAGAAAACTACGAAATGTTTTTTCTTATATGTCTTGAAAAATTACATTCATTGGAAGCACCAAATTCCTTTGTTTTCTAGTTACAGCTAGAAGGAGGCTCCAACCCCCTAGTTTCTTAGGCTACAACTTGAGGGAGTATCCAACTCCCTATTTCTTTGGCTACAACCAGAAGGAGGCTACAAACCCCTATGTTATTTGGCTACAACCACCTATCCTTGCCCTGTCCAACCACCCTAATGTATAAGTAGAATGATGAAACCACTATCACACTATCACTGTGAGATATACCACTGTACAACAATACCATCCTGTACCACTGACCCACAACCAACCTGTGCAACTTCCTTGTAATCAATATGTACTTTAAACAAGTGCATCAACCATGCACCAACCTATATCTCAACTTGCAATCAACCCGTACCATGAAAAAGTGAATCAACCATGAACCAACCTATACCAAACAACATGTAATCATCATGTACCATAAATGAGTGCATAAAACATTCACCAACTTGTACCTCAACTTGTAATCATCCTGTACCATAAACAAGTGCATCAACCATGCACCAACATGTACCAAACAACTTGTATCTATAACATACCTCAAACAAAATCCCTCATTAATTTCATCATCCAAATCTGATTTGTAACTCTATGATATACCTAGTGTATATGATCACATACCCGCAAACCTTCCTTAACAAGAGACTAGCATTTTCATCAAATTTTACTTTAGTCACACATGAATAGTTTTAGATTAGTCAGCAACCCTAACTTGAAATATTCATAAATATGTACCTGTAACGAACAAAGATATGAAAATGGTACACAATGTTCTTTTGTGTCTTTTACGCAATTCCTCTAGGTTGCACTATCTAGAACCTCTTAAAAAAGGATTTATATAAAAAATGGCATACCTTGTTGAATTATGGCTTATTCTAGAGAGTGAACTTGTAGAGCATTCCTTGCACGGAATATTTGCTGTATGGATATGAAAATGGTACCCAAAATACTACAAATTGTAATATAACCAATATATTTTTTCTTATTGAACTTGGATATGTTATGAAGAAGCTATGATATTTTTACCCGAAACACCTTTTTTAGACTAGTTTTAGAACTAGCCACAAACCCCATTTTCCACGGAGTGTAACTCCAAAAATACAACGACCCACAAGCTAAAATTTTTATATCAACTACTTGGATATGTGTCCTCAACGACCTCCCAATTTCACTATTTGAAGTATTCTAGAAAAAAAGTTACTGCAAAAATGGTGAGATGGCTTGTAAATAACATACCTTAGAAAGCATCATCAAAAGAATTTATCCTCCCTTGAATAACATCCTTCTTTACTTCACCTTCCTTTTGAAATTAGGCTTAGATATCCTTTGGTTACCTCGGTCACTTTTAGATATTCAATATTCTCAACTATGATTAAAAATGAAATACCCTTGCCTCTTATTTATACTTTCATATAGCTTCCTCAAGGGGTTACCTTCTAACAATCTTAACCCACTTTCCTTATTTTAGGGATAACCCACTTCTAACCACTTGTCCACTTAGTAATTTCTCCATTGAATTTATTATTTAAATAATTTCTTTTGTATCCACTCTGACTTATAGTACACTCATCACTTCACATTATTATTTAAATTACCTTCTAACCATCTTAACCCACTTCTAATCACTTGTCCACTTAGTAATTTCTCCATCAACTTTATTATTTAAATAATTTTTTTTGTATCCAATTTGACTTATAGTACATTCATCACTTCACTCTATTATTTAAATAATTTATTCTTTGCAACCACTTGACTACTTTGACCTTTTGGGGCTTCTAGATGACTCATGAGGATTCGCCAACTTCACATGGCCATAACTCTCTAATCGTGAGTATTTATGTGACGTTACACATACCAATGGAAATGGAATGACATTTAATATCCATCTAGAATATTATTACATGAAAATATATCAAAAAATCATACCATTATCCATCAAACAAACTTGGGTCCATTACCCAAACCACTATGCTACTGAAATTCGCTACCAGACTTTATTCAAGGGTTGAAATCAATGACAACCATCCCAATTAATCAACAAGGTGTACTAACTGGATTTTTATTCTGCATTCTAAAACTCTCCAACACCTTCTCTATGTACTCACCCCGAGACAATGCGAATTTACAATTTTTTTGTCTCTTGTTATTCTCATACCAAGGATTTTCTTTGCAGCACCCAAATCCTTCATCGCAAAAGAATTATCTAATTTCTTCTTGAGCACATTTATATCCTGCATATTAGACACTTCAACAAACATTTCATCTACATACAATAGAATGATAATATATCTTCCATTTTCTATCATTTTAAAATAAACACAATGATCAGAATGGCATCTACTATAACCTTGTTATATCATAAACCTGTCAAACTTAAAATACCATTGCCTTGGAGATTTTCTTAGGGCATACAATATCTTCTTCAACTTGCATACCAAATTTTATTTCCCTTTGACCTCATTCCCCTGTGGCTGCTGCATATAAATCTCTTCATCCAAATCCCCATGGAGAAAATTTGTTTTTACATCTAACTATTCAATATGCAAATATTCTACTGCCACAAGACTTAAAATAGTCCTAATTGAAGTCATCTTAACAATAGGAGAAAATATTTCATCAAAATCTATACCTTTCTTTTGTTCAAATCCCTTTACAACAAGTCTAGCCTTGTAGTTATTTTTTCCTCCATCTTCTTCCTTTAACTTGTAAACCCATTTATTCTGTAATGCCCCTTTTTGTGCAGAAAACTAAGCCAAGTCCCAATTTTGGTTATTTACCAAGGAGTCCATTTCCTCTTTCATGCATTTCTCCCACTTATTTTTAGTGTCTACCTGCATTGACTATTCATAACATTCCAGTTCACTACAATCAATCAACAATAAATAATACAATGAAGGAGAGTATGGTTCAGAGGGTCTACTTAACCTGGTAGTTCTTCTAACAACACTTGTAGGATTTTGAGGTACCTCTTGCTCCTGTTGTTTTATATTTTTATTTTCTAGTACCTTTGGAATTTCTCTTTTAGTGATCTCATCAAGTAGTGTGTATTATGGTTTTTCTTTTTCTTATTTCTTTCCCTGCAACTAATCTTTGTACATGACCTTCTCATTGAATATGACATCTCTACTCCTGATGATTTTGTGATTTTCATAATCCCATAAGAGATAACCAAAATCATTAACACTATATCCAATAAAGGTACACTTCTTGGATTTTTCCTCAAGCTTTGTTTTATTTTCTTTATCAATATCGAAAAATGATTCACAACCAAAAGTCTTCAAAAAGGAATAGTTTACCTTTTTACCTGTCCATTCCTTCACTAGAATTCCACCATACAAAGAGCTTGAAGGTCCTATGTTTATTAAGTAAACAACAATATTTACAACATCTTCCCAAAATTGTAAGGGCAACCCAGCATGCAATATCATACTCCTTGCACGTTCCATGACTGTCCTGTTTGTGCTTTCTGACACACCATTTTCTTGTGGTGTTCCTGGAACTATTTTCTCTCTACGAATCCATGTGTTAGCACTGGAAGTTGCCTTCATATTGCAAAAAAGGCAAGCTCGATACCCATCAAAGTTATATGGTGGATGCTGGTTTGTATGGATGAGGTCAATGGAAAAAACTCACAATCTGAATGATGTTCAACATAGGATTGGACAGGAAATGCATAGGGACATGAGGGCCACGTAAACTTCAATCAGAAAATTGAGTTAAAGAGAGAGCAGAGGGAAGACTTAGTGAGAAAGGTGAAAGAGACTTCTATGGGCATCCAACCTTCCAACATCTTAGAGATGAAAAACTTGAACTCAATGGAAGTCTTGAGATCAAGCTCGAGACATTGAAATATGTTGTAAGCAACATAGTTAAAACAATAGGATGATCAAACCTCCATCATCCTGCAACTGCAACACCTTGACTGGATCTTCCATGCCCAAGCCATTCAATGTAAGAAGGAAAATATACACAGGGAAATGATTAAAACTAACCATGATACTACTATAATCAATCCTCCATTACATCAGCATAACAATCCTCGACTAGATCATCCATGCCCGAGTGTTTTAAATAATTTAAACAGAAAAAAATGAAAGGAAAAAGAGAACTGACTTTTATTAACATGAAAGTCTCAAATCGATTAAATAACCAAAGAACAACTTTGGCAAAACAAACGTTATAGATGGGAGCTTTGCTCAACCAAACACCTCTAATAAAACTCAAAACTACATACATATACTCAAAAATTCACCCAGGAGAGGCATGCTCGAGATTCTTATTCAATGCCATACGTATGTCTCTTCTCAGTTGGACTGTGCATGCCTTCCCCTGTCAAATGAAATATTTTCTCTACCAGTCCTTTCTGGATTTCCATTTATTTGTTGAGATGATGTCTCAACTAGCACCTTACTTTCATGACCCATCTGTATCAGGATTAGGACAGGTGACACTCTGAAATTCACCATATGAAGATTTGTTGGATGCTTGCAGGGAGGACTTGGTAGGCAATCATGGAAATTGATGATATGGATTTGAAGAGATGACTGGGACTACGTGGGTGCTAAAATATTAAATCAGACACCCAACTTAGGATAAACACCATTTGTGGGTTTTTAATCCCCTTTTCTCGTATTTTGACCAAGGTGCCACTTCCTTAGGTAAACCAACCCCCCTTACAATAATATATGATAACATTAGGCTCCATGGGGGATACAGTCCTCACTGTGAGGCTCTAAGATCTTCAGTAGTTCCAGTCACCTTCTGCATTGGGATATGTAGTCAATCTCAAAATATCCCACTGAGGAAATATAGACTGACAAGAACACTATTCCTAAAATGAAAGAAAAATACATGGGCTCCAAAGGAGATTATTTATTTACATCCTAGACTAATTAATTTTTACAGAGTGCTAGGTGAAATCAAACTTCCACCATAGCCACTCAAGCAACTTCCTAGATGCTAATTCGGTTACTCTGTCAATGATTGATAACAAAGAATAAAACTATGACAATAGAATGATTACATTATTCATCTTTCCTCCTAATGATGAGGTCTAGATAAAGCTATGTGGCTTCAAAACATGAAGGAAATACAACTCCATGTATTCCTTCACAAGCTCATAATACAAGTGACAAAATCCAGAAAAATTTATAACAGACAACCTTCTCTCTTACATAGTTGCTCACACATTGTTGGATTTCTCTGGCAAGCTCAGGTGGGTGAGAGGCTGATGCAGGTTGACTGAACTCAGATGATGGATTCTCACTTATAGGCTCTAGACAGGAGATAAAATGCCCCTTCTGATGCTCCTTTTCTTCTTCATAGCTCTCCCAAGGATCAGATTCATAATCATCATAAACGGGAACCATGGGAAATCTATTCTCTTCATCATGTTGCTCAGGATGGTTGATATCCTCATAGTATTTTTCTTTAATGAATAGAGGATAAGGATCTGTTGTATGTTCTTGGAAATCCTGCATATCTAGCCTAGAATCTGATTCATAGCTGTCATATACAGGTTCGATGCTCCCTTGGTCAACAAATTGTGATGGAGGGCTCTACTGCTCCTCATCTGAATGATCATCAAAGATTGAAACAACAAGTACATCAGGATCAAAATGCAAGGATTCTACAGCGATGAAATATTCATCATAATCCTCAGTAGAGCTTCCAAGAACATCTGCTTCAAGGACTGGAAAATCCTATGTGCTTTCCTCAAATTTGAACCTTTCTATCTCGACAGAGAGTGATTTTACTAGCTCCATCAGTCTACCCAAAGAATCTTATTCCTCATCATGGTCCTCATTAGACACAACCATATCTTGATCATGGTCTTCATATTCCTCACAACAATTACGACAAATAAACTCAGAGGAATAAAATTTTTGGCAATGCTTATTGAAAACTACATGAAATTCTCTGAGGGAGGAAATGCTCGCAAGGGGTAAGGAATGATACCACTCACAAGGATATCATTCTAACGAGATCATGAAATTTTTTAATAATACATCCTCATGATGTATCTCCCATTGATGCATGATTTCATGAAACTTACGAAGATGCTGAGGAGGATTGTCCTCTTTATGCTCTCGAAATATGGGCAAATAATCACCCCATTCATCCACAATAGGGACAACATTAGGAAAACTAGGAACAATAGAAAAATTGAAAGTAGCAAATCTTTGAGCCATGATTGTTTCCATTTCATACTAGTGGAGTCACAAATCGATTCTTTAACCATGGAGTTGTTAGGTGAATGATATGTAGAATGAGTGTGTCTGGTCTTTGTTCACCATCAAAGACTAGATCTGATCATTATGTTCTCCCAGGGGCTATAGCTATAGCCATAGGTAGCCACACTGAAACCATGCAGTCGCCACAATAGAGTCACTAGGTGCAAATGCAATGCTCAATGGTTCTGATATCTGATGCACCTTCAGAATCAGAAGCTCATTGTCATTCTACCCAGGGAAATGTCTTCAATTCATTCCCTGACAACGGCGCTAGAAATGTTAGCACTGGAAGTCTCCTTCAGATTGCAAAAAAGTAAATCCCTATACCCGTCAGAGTTATATGGTGTATGTTGGTTTGTATGGATGAAGTTCAATGGACAAAAGTCAGAATATAAATGATTTTTAACATAGGACTAAACAGGAAATTCAGAGGTATGTGAGGGCCACATTAAATTCAGTAAAGAAATTTATTTAAAGAGAGAGAAGAGGGAAGACTTAGTGATAAAGGTGAATGAGACTTCTATGGGAATCTAGCCTTCTAGCAGCTTGGATATGAAAAAATTGAAATCAAGAGAAGTCTTGAGCTCAATCTCCAGACACTGAAATATGTTGCAAGAAACACAGTTACAACAACAAGATGATCAAACCTCCATCATCCTGCAACTGCAACAACTCGACTGGATTTTCCATGCCTGAGCCATTCAATGTAAGAAGGAAAACATACATAGGTAAATGAGTAAAACTAACCATGATACTTCTATAATCAAACCTCCATTACAACAACATAAGAATTCTTGACTAGATCATCCATGCCCGAGTGTTTTAAATAGTTTTAACAAACAAAAATGAAAGGAAACATAGAACTGACTTCTATTAACATGAAAGTCTCAAATAAATTACATAACTATAGAACAGATCTTGTAAAATAAACATTACATATGGAATCTATGCTCAACCAAATACCTCTTATAAAATGCAAAACTACATACATATACTCAAAAATTCGCCTAGCAGAGATGTGCTCGAGCTTCTCATCCAATGCCATATGTTTGTGTCATCTCAGTCAAACTGTGCATGCAGTCTCCTCTACACATGCCTTCCCTTGTCAGACACAATATCTACTCTACCAATCCTTTCTATCTTTCCATTTATGTGGTGAGACGATGTCTCAATTGTCGTCTTACTTTCATGAATTGTCTTCATCGGGATCAGGATAGTCCTCTCTCTAAACTTCACCATCTGGAGCTTTGTCGAATGCTTGTATGAAGGACTTGGAAGGCAAATGTGGAAATTGATGATAGGGATCTAGCGAGATGTCTGGGATTGTGTGGGCATTTGTGGGTTTTTAAGCCCCTTTTCTCGCATTTTGACCAAGGTGCCAGTTTCTTAGGGAAAACAACCCCCCTTACAATAATATGTGTTAATATTATGAATAGTAATCATCAAACTTCTTGCTTCAATATTCACCTCCATTCTCTGATATGAGACACTTCAACCTTTTTCCTATCTCATTCTCAACCAAACCTTTCCATTTCTTAAAAGTATCAAAAACATAAGATTTTTGTCAAATGCAAAAAAAACAAGTTTTTCTAGTTGGATCATCAATAAAAGTAACATAATAAGGAGAGCCACCAAGAAATGATACCTAATATGGTCCCCATATATCTGTATGCACAATATATAACCTTTCATTGTTCTTTTCTTTTAATACTCTGAGAAATATGACTCTCTTTTGTTTTCCATAAACATAATGCTCACAAAAATCCAAATCAATTTGTTTAAGATATGGCAACAAATTTCTTTGTGAAGTATCTGCATCTTCTTGTCACTCATGTGTCCATGCCTATGATTCCACAATGTTGTATCCACTCCTATATAATCTAAAGAGATAGAATAATCAATACTACCAGTACAGAAATACAATGTGCCTACCCCCTCTCCTTTTTCTATCACCATTGATCCTTTGGTGACATTCCACTCCTTATCTGGAAATATAGATATACAACCTTCACTTTCCAACTTACCTATTGAAATTAGATTTTTCCTTAGATCTGGAGCATGTCTTACCTCTTTCAACAACCATTGCCTTCCATTCATTTTCTTTATTTTTACCTTTCTCATTCCAACAATTTTGCATGGTGCATCATCTCCCAAATGAACCTGTCTAAAATCACCTTGAACATATTCTAGAAAATGTTTCATGTGGGATGTGGCATGAAATGAAGCCTCAGAATATACTACCCAAGACTTAGAAATATTATATAAAGAAAGAATCAAATCATCTTGTAACACATCACCTGTTACATTTTCTCCCTAATTTTTCTCATCTTCTCCATCTCTTTGTTTATTTGGAACTTTGTAGTCTTTCTTCCGATGTCCTTTCTTTCCACAATTCCACCACTCTATCTTTCCCAGTTTGGATTTGGATATTCCCTTCCTATAATTCTTGCAGTTCTCTGAGCCCTTTCCTCTATCCTTTTGTCTTCCCCTATTCTCCATGCTTAACACATTACCTAATGTCTCACCTATGCTTTTTTGTCGCATTCCTCACTAAGGATAATACCAACAACATCGTCAAATTTTAAAGTGTTTGAACTAAAGAAAGAGTTACTAACATCCATGACCAAGTTGTTCCAACTTTCTAGCAATGAGAACAAGATAAGAAGAGTCCTGATTTCATCATCAACGTTCTCTTTTACCGAACTTAGCTGATTAGTAACCATATTAAATTCATTTAAATGATCTGCAACAGACCCACATTCTAACATCTTCATATTAAATAATCAAAATACCTAGGGTTTTTCTTATCATTTATCCAATGCATCCATTAGCTCGTTCGTTGTCTTTTCTTTCGAAATATTGAAATCCACTGACGTTTCAAGGCTCATCCATATAAGTCCTAGTGCCTTTATGTGAATAACCTCCCATTCTTTGTCCTTCATGGTCATCGCCTTCTTTGATATTCCACCCATTTGTAGGAGTATATCCTTGTGATATAAATGATCTTCCATTTGCATCTTCCATAACTGGTAGATTTGGCTGTTAAATTTCTAGACCCTAAAATTTCCATCTTCTGCCATTTCTCATACTTGAACCAATAACCCTCTTTTCCCATGAGTTACCTTTCTCTCTCATACAGTTTGTTAAAAAATAGGATCACAATAAAATAAAATAAAATAAATGCAGAAATAAAACATAGAAGATACACAATACAATAGAGACACATATATATGTGGTTAGCGCAGTGTGGGCTACGTCCACCAGAGAAATTTCTAGGTCCTTCATTTTTATTATCCAACAAAATGAAGGGATATAACCTACAACACACCCATTGTAACTTCCTCTTCTTTCTCTCATAGTCTCCTCTCTCAGAATACAATATTTGCAATGATACACAACTGCAATACAATTCCCTCATAAAAGAGGATTTCCTTTTAGGGTAAAAAACCCTAACATAACTTATATCATTAGATATGCCATACCTTTCCACACCATGCCACTTGATGCAACCCCCCTAGTCCCTCGTAGGGCTACATGACCTCTCGGTCAAGGATCTCTAATTCTTGAGTCAAATGACCCTATGAAACATTAATGGTATCCTTTTGTATCTAAACACATGCCCTTTAGGCTCCTCGATGTAGGTATGATAGCACCCGCAACCTTATCTTTCTCTATCCTACAAAATCTCAAAGTACTGGGAGTTAGATCCTTTTTTTGTTAAGTCCCCTCTTAATGTGACCTTGGCAGTGACTTGACATGACCACATGATTATGGCCCACCCTCAAAGTTTTAAAGTCCATGCAACTCCTACCCCTGAAATTATAAGGGATTGTCGATCTCACGATCTTGACGACACTGTCTAAAATGACGGTTTAGATATGTGCTTTTCAAGTCTATGGAATCATATATATTCCTGCTAATCGAATGACTGATATTCTACTTTGGCTCTCCGGCCTTCGAAAATATCAAATCCTCAAACCTTGATGAGCTCTCTCCCCCAAATGTGTGAAGCACTAAGGCTCATGCACATTACACAGATCAAATGGTTGTTGATCCTTTTCTCTATGATCCAATGACCACTGTCTCTCCTCCTCCGAAGATTTTTATTTCTTCCGACTAGAAGATTTATCAGTATTCAAAGGTTTCGAACCTTTTCTCCTCCTGCAAATCCAACTCTTGGATCTCGTCAACACTTCTGAAAATTTTTATCTGTTCCGAGATTGATCCTTAAAGTATTCTAGCTTCCCACACACTCCTTTCATTATCAGTATTTCGATAAATCAGATCAAAGGATGTCTTGAAAATAAATTATTCTCTCCCACCTGGTGTTCCTCTTTTCTGGTTCTTCGACTCTTGGTCTCTTCTTGATGTTGTGTACTACTTGCACCTGTTCTAAGTTTCCTTGGTTCTCTCTAAACTCCTCTAAGTCACTCTAAGACTCAATCGATGCACTCCTTGCGTTCGAGATGCACACCTTGCATATGAGTTTCAGAAGAGAAACAATTGAAACTTATCTAGTTTTGTCACAGACTCATACAACCAACTTCTATAACGATCATACATGAATGAAAATGAACTAAACCACACACAGAGAATATCACATTCATTCAATCATACATCAAAATGAACATAGTCAAAGATTTGGGACAATTTTTTCTATTCTATTCTTTTATGAAACAAATTACATATATTTATTCTACTCTAATATGTTCTACTAATCTCTATCTCTATCTCATGGTCATCATATTGTAAATTTACAATACATCAACAACTATCTAAGGACCGGCTCCACGAGCTCTTGTCATCCTGTGTGTAACCTATCCTATCAAAATCTTAGTAGTTACCCACTCTGTCCTATTACAATAACTAACAGTCATTGCCAGATATGAGTCAACACTCTACATCTACAACCCCTTACAGTCCTATACAACTTTACAAAAATGACATATTTAAAAATGTTTCTTTGAAAAATATCTCAACAACTCGATTTACTTCTGAGTTAATTGCTGATGTGAAACTATGTCATTTTGAGATGTCGTTCCCTTGCCTCCATGCCTGCGTCTTTGACTTTGAAGTCGATGCTCATGCATCACCATTCATTTCCATGTCATTCCTTTCCATATGATTCCATGCATTTTCATGTTATGTATTTCCATGCCATGCCATGCCTTTCCATGCAATTCCCTTCCATACTATGCCTTTCCATCCCATGCCTTGCCTTGCCTTTCCTTCACTTTACATGCCTTGTCTTTTCCATGCCATGCCTTTCCATACCATGCCATTCATTTCCATTCCATGACTTTCCATACCATTCCATGCCTTTCTAGCCATGAATTTCCATACCATTCCTTGCCATGCCATGCCATGCCTTGTCTTGCCTTCACATTCCATGCTTTTCATTTTCCATGCCATGCCATTCCTTTCCATGCCATGCCTTTCCATATCATGCCATGCTTTTCCATACCATTCCATGCCTTTCCATATCACGCCATTCCATGCCTTTCCATTCCATGCTTTTCCATGGCATGCCTTTCCTTTCCATATCATGCCTTTCCATACCATCCCTTGCCATGCCATGCCTTTCCATGCCTTCACCTAGCATGCCTTTCCTTCACTTTCCATGAGAATATAAAGGTTATAACATAACCTCTCTTTATTCATATATCTAAGGTATCATATATTCGTCAAACATGGATTATCATAATAAATAGGATTTACCTAGACCAACATGTTGCATTTCCATACCAACATGTATCGGAAAAACTTGAGGAGGCCAGTTGCAACTCATGGTAAAAATCAAACTGGGACTCAGATGGGAGAACCATCAGTTTCATTGGATCCAAAGCAGTAGATTTCAGCTAGTGGTGCCCCACTGTTGTCATTTTGTCCTTTGGAAAACTATTTGTTGGAGTATCTTCAACACTACAATTTTTCTCAATAAGGCATAGTGCATTTTCTGAAGAGGAGGTTGGTTTTCAAGAAAACTATGTCAATCATTTGTGAGTATTATAGTTTCATGGACCTTCGCCAAACAAACTTGTGGGAGCTTATGAAACTCTATTATGCCACTTGGTTTGGATTTTATGCCCCCGGAACAAATTGGGCAGATGTCCCTGAATGGATTGAGGAGGTCAGTTGAAACTAGCGATAAAACTCAAAACGAGACTCGAATGGGAAAACCATCAGTTGCATTGGATCCAAAGAACCAAGTTTCAACTAATGGGGCCCCTCTGTTGTCATTCTATCCTCTGGAAAATAGTTTGTTGGAGTATCTTCGACACTAGGGTTTTTTACAATGAGGCATGGTGCAATCTATGAAGAGGAGGTAGATTTTTGAGAATAGTATGTTGCAAATTTGTGGGGAGTGTAGTCACACGGGCCTTGGAAAATAGACTTGTGGGAGCTTACGAAAGTTCATTAGGCTGTTCGGTTTGAATTTTATGCCCCTGGAAAAAATTAGCCACATGTCCATGAATGGCTTGAGGAGGTGAGTTTCAACTCAAGATAAAACTCAAACCGAGACTTGGATGGGCGAATTGTCAATTGAATTAGATCCAGATCACCTAGTTTCATCTAGTAGGGCCCCTCCACTATCATTATATCCTCCAAAAAACCATTTTTTGAAGTGGCTCTGGCACTAGGGTTTTTCTCAATGAGGCATACTGCAATTTATGAATAGGAGGTCGATTTTCAAGAACACTGTGTCATAAATTTGTGGGTAGTGTATTCATGTTGGCCTTGGCCAAATAAACTTGTAGGATCTTACAAAACCCCATTATGCCTCTCATATTAGATTTTATTCCCCTTGACCAAATTGTCCACATGTCCCTGAATGGCTTGAGGAGGCGAGTTGGAACTCACGATAAAACTCAAACTGAGACTCAAATGGGAAAACTGTGAGTTTCATTTGATCTATAGAACCAAGTTTCAACTAGTGGGTCCCCTACGTTGACATTCCTTCCTCCAAAAAACTGTTTGTTGGAGTATCTCTGGCACTAGGGTTTTGCTCAATTCTTATTACATATGTTTGACAATTTAACACCTTGTTAGGCTAGACATGGAAAGGCATGTCAAGTCAAGGCATGGAATACCATGGTAAGGCATGGTATGGGAAGGCATGGCATGCAAAGGAAAGGCATGGCATGGCATGGAAAGGCATGTCATGGAAAGTCAAGGCAAAGAAATGCAAGCCATGGAATGGAAAGTGAAGGTAAGGCAAGGCATGGAAAGGTTGTTAAATTTTTGGGTAGCAACAAAAGATATTCTTATTGTATTGTAATTATTCATGTCAACCCTATTGTGCCTTTGTAAAGTGTCAAATGTATTTTATAAAGTGTCATCTATCAAGTTGGCTATATTGTGGCAAAGTAGAAAGGTAAAATATATTTTATAAAGTGTATTTTGTAAGGTTGGCCCTATTGTTCCCTAAAAAACTGTCAAGTCAACCCAAACCTAATTTTAGTCTAGAAAAACTATAATTTATAAGAGAGGCTAGTGCATCATTTGGAATAACATACAACAAAATCTCTCTAGTCAATAAGAGAAGTGTGCATGTCTTAGAGGGAGACGAGAGTGAATCTCAGAGGTGATTTCGAGGAGGATCTTGATCTATCTCTTGAGTTTATCTTGATTATGTGGTTTGCTACTCTTCCCTAGTCAAGGGTTTGAGAAGGATCTTTTGCTTTGTTATTTATTTCTTGGAGAGAGGCATTTTTCTTGGTTGTTGAATCTATAATGAGGAATTGTTTCTAGGTTTTTTCACTAGAGGATTTTACCAGGGTAAAATATTGTGTATGTTATGGATGTCTCTCTTTCATTGATCATTTATATGCAGTTATTGTGCTAATTGTTTAAAATTTTAAGAACACTAATCTAGTTAACTTCTTGAGACAAAAATTCAACATAGTATCAAAGTTGGCCTAAAAGAAGCCATTTTCATAGCATAGATGGGCTCGCTAAACAAAAAAAGGGCATAGGAATCCTCTCCTAACCCTAGCACACCTTCTCCTTGGAACATTTTTCAATTTGGACAAGCTTAAGAAATTAGGGTTTTTGCATAAAAAATAGAAGGTGATGTCATCCACCTTGTTGAAGTACTTTGGGAAAAGTAAGACCATCTAGGAGCTCTCCCTAGGAGGTCATAATTAGTCCTTTGATCATAATTCCAAAATCCAAATTTTGAAAAATTAGGGTTTCCTCATAAACCTTAAGTCAAGGTAGTTGTAGCAGAATTTCAACTTGGCATAGCGCACTCTCTGAGTGATGCTCATTTTAGAAGAGAATGACCTAGAAGAATTTGTTAAGGAGGAAGTTTCATAACTAGAGGGAGATGAGGCCAAGGAAAAACACAAGAAGATCTTGTTCAAGGAAAAGAGAATCATTGCATATTCCATCAAGGATCACTCGAGTCCTCACATATCTTCTTTGACAGCTCCCAAGAAGATGTTTGATGCTCTATATAGATTGTATGAGGGGAAGAATGTCGATCAGAAGATGTCCTGAAGAACATAGCTCAAGAGTGTGAAGATGCATAACTCATAAACTATTTAATCATACTTCACAAGCGTATTTCATATTAAGGAGAAACTTGAATCCATTGGATATAATGTAGAAGAAGTTGAACTTGAATGGCGACCTTGACTTGTCTCCCAAGATAATGGGAATATTTCATTAAAGGGATATGTTCTAGAATGAATCTTATGAAGTTCAACAGACTTTGGGAGGATTGTACTCAAGAAGAAGAAAGGATGGAAAAACAAGAAGAAAAACTAGCAGATGATGACTGATCCTTAGGATCACATGCAGTAAAAGGAAAGAGTAAGAAGGAATATCATTCCCATTTCCACAAGAAGTCACACAAATCACACAAGGGCCAAAAGAACTACTCTAATGTTAGATGGTTCATTTGTCAGAAATTGGAACACATTGCAAGGTTTTGTCCCAATCGAAAGATAAGGTCATAAAAGTAAAGCATAAGAGATATCACACTCATGCCGTAGAAGAAATCAAATATGATATAGAAGAAATCAAATATGATACAGAAGGATTCACCTCATAAGGTGAAACTAGGTGATGATTACCAGTACTCAATCAAAGGAGTAGGAGAAGCAACTTACATATTGGATTCTAGAAAACCTATGAAGATGAAGGATGCACTATATGTTACTGGATTAAAGAAGAACATATCAACACTAGATGAGAAAGGATTCACATTCGCATTTGTAGGTAGTGAAGTACTTATGTGGCCAAAAGTAAAAACCATTGACAATGCAGTAGTGATTGGTGTCCAAGAAGGAGGCTTGTACAAATTGAAGGGACACTCATATTCAACACTTGTACATAAAATAGTGGTTCCATGTGAAATATGGCATAGAATATTATCTCATATACACTACAAGGCATTACTGATAGTAAGCAATATGGTGATAGGTTTACCATAGATTCGAGTAAACCATGAAGGCATATGTAAGGGATGCACACAAGGAAATAATGTGAAGATCGGATTTCCAAACAATGACAACAAAGAAAAGGGAGCACTGGACATAGTACATTCATATGTATGTGGACCAATGTCATCAAACACATTAAGAGGGTATGTATAATATGTCTCATTCATTTATGATTAATCACGTAAAACCTGGATTTATTTCTTTAAAAATAAAAGTGATGTATTTAGAAAATTCAAAGAATTCAAAGCTCTTGTAGAAAATCTCTCTAAAAGAAAAATAAAGACTCTAAGGTCAAACAATGGAGGATATTTCACCTCTGATGAATTCAAGACATTCTGAAAGGAAGCTGGGATTAAGAGGGAGCTCTCTACTCACTACAATCCTCAGTAGAATGGTGTGCCAGAGAGAAAGAAGAAAACAATGATGGAAGAAGTGAAATCCATGATCCATGATTAAGACTTACCAATGCATTTATGCGAAGAAGAAACTGGACTATTGTATATGTTCAGAACGTAATTCTGCATTGATTACTTGGGAATAAGACACAAAAATAGACGTTTACATGTGAAAAGCCAAAGGCCAACCATCTAAGAATATGTAGCTGTCCAATATATCTACATGTCCCCAAGGACAAGAGATCCAAGTGGGACCCTTCAAGAAAGAAGGGTATATTTTTCGGATACAACAAGACATCGAAGGCATACATAATTTACATCCCTGGTCACTGGTATATTGAGACTAGCATAGATGTTACCTTTGATGAGGATGAAACCTTTAATATATCGATACAGAAGCATACAAATGAGGTTCATGATGAGGAACCTATAGCTCCCAGAGTTTCAAATACAGATGAAGGAACTTATTTAGTACCATAAGAACATGTTCCAAAAGAACATCATGATGTGGTAGAACCACAAATACCTATAGAGATGACTACAAAGAATAGAATGACATCTTGGAATTGTGAGATTACTCATGATGTAGAAAAATATGGAGCCCCAAATGTATATTTTAGGGAAAGAAAGAAACCATGACCATATTCCATCTATGTAGCTGTTGACCCAAAAATCTGCTCTGGCCTCAACATGGTGTTTTACACAATTACTTCTCCATAAACACCCCTTCATGCTATGGTTCCAGTCAAAGACAGTGGCGGGGGTCATAGTTACTATGGCCTCTGCCCTTGAAAGAGTATCAGTTGGTTGCATTCAGGGATTTGTTGGCCTTCCCATGACATTTCTTCCTCATGTCGAGGCTTTTCTATTCAAGGAATACAACACTTCCAAGTGGTAGGGATCGGAACAAGCTTTTCAACAAGCTATCATGAGCTTGATTCCGAGTCAGTATGACCCATATGAGGCACGGAAAGTCAAAGTCACTCGAACGGGCAAAACTAATAGCTGTAGCTTCCTGGTCTGATTCTGTTCAGATTATGGTATCAAAGGGAAAATCAAACCCATACATGGTGTATGGCAGTGTGATACCTTTCCAACGGTATATCCCGTGCTTGGTTTCGACCCCCGGTTAGTGAGAACGAGCCTTCACAAGTTTATGATCACTTTTGAACATCAAATTGGTTGCAGTGCTTCATGATTTAAAATTGGTGGGTAAAGAGTTATAAATCATATATTCAGTGATGCCACGTTGTAATATACTCATATACCTTTCCAACGACATCTTATTTGCCTCATTCCGACTCCATATGGCTTGGTTAGAGCTGTCACAAGTTGGCCAATAATTTTAGGAAAAAAGGGGTCCACCAACTCACATGACAGGGTTTCACAACAGATAAGACAGTCGTAAATGACCCTAGCACAAAATTATATGGTCACATTGTTTAAGTACTCGTCGATACCTTTCTGACAGTACCTCATTTTCCTCGATTGGATATTGTATGGCGATTTGGCATATTTCGCAAGATTAGGTGTCATGTGGGCGCACCAGCAAGTCAGGGGTTTTTAAGTGATCACTGTTCCGGGCCGAATTTGAAGGCTGAGGTGGCATTATCTCAAGTTCGTGATGACATATTCTTGATGTCCTCATCAAGACCTTTCCGACGACGTGACTTGCGTCCAATTCCTACTCCGTCTCTCCGGTCAACATTTTTGGACTGAGTCAGCTGCAGTAGAGTCAAAGTCAAAGTCAAAGTCAAAGTCAAACTTTGACTTGCACAAAATTCCAAAAATATTAAAAAATTAATAAAATGATTTATTAAATATTTTTCAGAAAAATGGAAATTTGGGGAATGGGCACGTAGCCTCATGCAAAATGAGGAAAATTTGTTTTTTTTTTGAGAAAATTAAAAAAAAAAAACAAAACCTCCCTTCTCCTTTCTCCCAAGCCATTTTGGCAATTTGGCAGAGGAGGGAGAGCTCTGCAATAGCAGTCATGGCAGAAGGGGGAGGTTTCAGGCAGCAGAGCAAGGTTTGGACAGCAAGAGTAATTCAGCAATGGGCAGCCAATCTTCGTGATGTCATTTCCAAGCCATGTACGAGGTAACCCATTACGCTAATTTCCCAAAGAAAAACCAATAAGCTATGTTGGTTGTTTTGAGGTTCTGCAAGAAGAAATTAGTGTTTGTTTCCTGTTTCAATGATGAGCTTGCTTGCTGGTTTAGTGTGATGAATTAATGGCTGAGTTTATTAAGGTTGTATGGGTGCTAAAAAATGCAAAGGAGAGGGCATTCGAACCCCTCTTGGGCATTCTGCCCAAGCCTCCAGGGCTCCTTTAGAAATTTGGAATTGTAAAGCCATTTATTGGAATGTGCAGGCCTGGGCATGTCACTGAAGAGCCCTGGCCTTTAACCCCAACCCTGTGCTTTTCTT
>SNQJ01S0015535.1:0-13361 GCA_010110895.2 Picea sitchensis
CAAGCAAGACAAGAAGGATAATAAATTATCACCAAAGTACTATGGCCATTATAAGGTATTGAAAAATATTGGTACTATGGCATACAAATTAGAGTTACTTGCATCTTCATGAGTACACCCAGTTTTCCATATTTCATGCTTAAAGAAGGTTATAGGTGACAAGATCCCAATTCAAACTATATTGCCAAAACTTGACGAGGAAGGAAAAATCATATTGGAGCCTGAAGCCATCACTAACACAAGAATTCACCCACTGAGAAATAGATCCATTTCAGAGTATCTCATTAAATGGAGGAAACTACCAGCTGAAGATTCCACTTGGGAAGATGATTCTTTTATACAGAAGAATCCATAGTTACTCAAGCGTTGCAGAAAAAACTTGTCTCAAGGAGAGGGGCATGTTAATCCCTAAATAGTGGCTCATTACCCCTTAATTGGGGCATATTACATTAGTAATGTTATTTTATTTATGTCAGCTTTAGTCTATTAGTTGTAATTATACCTCCTAGTCTCCTATATATACCAAGGAGACATTTTCATTTGGAATCATCTTGTAATTGAACATTTATGTGGGCATAAGGAGGTTTCACCCTCGAAGAGGCTTATTATCTGAATTTCTCTCTTTTTCAAGGCGTTGAGTACTTATTCTGAGGTTTTTCTATGCTATATTGATATTTGGTTCCTAACATAGGACGAATGGGTTCAATAATCCACTCAAAAAATGATGAAAAAAGGAGCTAGGGTGACGGAAAATGATCCTAGAGTGAGAAATACTAAATATCTATCCACCTATGAGAAAATTGAACTACTCTCTCAAGAACAGTACACCCTAGCTCTACAGGAAACCTCCAATAATACACCATGCCTCCACAAATGCTCCTAGAACTAAATAGAATCAATGTAGAATGGCAAGGGAGGAATATTTCACCTCCGTGACCAAGCTTGGACAAAGTCAGTTGGGATCTTTCACCACCAAGTTGATCTCTAGGGTTTGTTCTGTCAAAACCCTCAAAACCCCCAAGTGAATGGGCTCTCTAGCAAGAAGTCAGACATCAAAATGATAAACAACATAATGAGAGAATATAGGCCCCTATTTCTCTTTTATCCCCCTAGTTCACCTTTTCTCTCCAATTGAATTTTACTTTATTTTATTATTCCTTAATTAAATCACTTTATTAATTAATTAACCATTTTACCTCAAAAAAGTGATTTATCCATCCTTATGACTTCTTCGGTCACCGAAATTCACTTCTCATCATATTATCCTGTAGTGTTCTTCCTCCCGATTCCAATGAGCTATTACACTAAGAGGTTTCTCCAAGTATTATTCCTAATATGACCTTCTTAGTGAATTTAATTAAAATATGACTCATAATAACTCAAAATTATGGAAATTGTCGAAATGCAACGCAACCAAAGGCAAGTTGTGTGGAATGGATCATGATGATTAAATATAATGAACAATTCAATTCGAGCCCAATAAAACCCCTAAATATCTCATAAACTCTCTGTCACCCCTATCTGGCTACACTGGTAGGCATAACACTTTGTAATGTAATAATGTCCAAAAATGGGGACATTACAGTCCTCCTTGCTAGAATATTGCTTGTCCTCAAGCAATAACTGAATCAATCTATATGTGATACCAGGATCTCATATCCACCTATGTGATATGTAGTAAGATCCCCTCAAGATGTGGCCCCTCCAATTGCTCATCACGCATGACACCCAAATGGAAAATAAAAGTGGCTTTCCCCTGCAAAGATCCACTCGCCTACATCAGCCAATGACATGCCCAGCCCTGTAATCCTAGGGTCCCATGCTAACCTCTGACAGGGATCATTGTGTTGATGTTGCTCTACTCTGATCATGATTATCTTCCCAACATATACATACTGGATCCCCCACTCTTGGATCCTCATGCTAAAATACCTGTGATAATTGGGCCTACTATCAAGAGGTTGAACCTGTAAAGGTACCCCTATGGAATAAAAATATTCTCATCCATCACCACACTCTATCATGAGTATCAATAGGGAGAACGTGTCTCGCCACATAGAACAAGTCCCAGCAAGCCCTCTCAAAATAATCCAAGAGTGGAGTATGATGTTCTATGGTGAAACTCAGACCATCATAAGATGAAGCAAACTACTATCCAAATGGACTCTCGGATCCCATGGAAAATTTGGAAGTTCATCACTTCCAATCCCCACTAACCGTTGATGTGTCATACTGATAATTTTCGGAATCCCTCCATCCTCATCCCAATGAGAATCTGAATCTGTATCACCCTCTGAGATATCCTCTATCCCATGGCCTATGATACTCTACATCATGCCCAAGGCCTCAATTGTATGTCTCTGATGATCCACCCATATCATGTTGTATGCAATAAAGTCACTATGTTAGGTGGTCTCTACCAACCAACTCTCCATGTGCCCTACCACTGTCTATCTCCCCCTGTGCTGCTATCAATGATGAAAGTATCTGGAAAGGATACCAAAAATATCTACAACCATCTGTAAGACTAGAAAGTATCATATTCTTTGGTCAATCCCAAGGACTTGACCAAAATCTCATCCGCCGGTACCCACTGTGAATAATCGCATGTACTCATCACTAAAATCCAACCATCGGGCACAACAATAGCTAACTACACAAATTGTTGGTCAATCACTCTCCAACCATCCTCACTCATGCAACCACTTATACTATGATGGTGATCTCCCAAATATATATACTGCTGCAAGGGAGAGGAATCTCCATGCTCCACTAAATACATCTCCTCCCTGCAATCTAGTGTGTCCCCCTGAATCCCATTGTACACCTCTACATGTCTCTGTGAACTACCACTCATCATTGTATGGTAGTGCATACTCATGTAATCTCTTGTATATTCATGCAACATCATGGATCCTAAGTGTACTACTGGGTCAACCCATACATGAAGGTAAACCAATCCTGGAACACAAATGGAAGTGTCCTCATAGCTACTCTTGGCTCTGGAACCTCCATGAGCATATGTATGACCAACTGTCTCAAAACTAGCCATGAATGGTGGTTCATGTGACACATGGACATCCTTCAGCGTCTCCTGGTCATATCTCTCCATAACCATCAACGATATTGGGTTTCCCTCATGCACCTCCAGCATCTAGCACCCCTCTACCAAACCACCAACATCCTCTGGTGAAGTAGCTGAAGTAAATATTGGACCATCTGCTGAGATAGATGTAGTAAATCCTTGTCTAATCTCCTCAAGGAGCTCCTCTGATANGGACTCTGATTCCTGAAGGGTTTTTTGTGTGCCTTCCGAGAATCCCCATGTGCTCACCAACTCCTGAGTGAGTCAGTCGACCCTAATCTCCTTCTCCCTCAACGCCCTGTGATACATCTCACCAACCTCCAATAGTTAATCTCTATCCATCAACAACTGTTGGTAGTCGGCCCTCATTACAGTCACTCTCTCCCTGGGTGTATGAAATTCATCAATGGAAAGTCCCTCATTCGAACTATCATGTGCCATTGATTTCCTCCAACAATAACCTACCACCAATGTGTGTGTATCATCAATGCATCTAGTGGTTGTCATCATCATGTCCTCACTAACTCTTAATTGTCTTGTCAAGTGTCGTGACTCCTAATCACAATCCTGTTGAGGTGCTACCTCATGCCTCTCACTGCTAGTGTCAACAATGGAATCCCCAAAAACACACTCCTCAAAAGATAAGTCATTGAACTACCCATTTTCCAATGTGCTACTAAGTCCTCTTGTATGCCACTACACAGCATCACCAACTGCTACCCCCATCTAAATCGCATTGTACTCTGTATGGGCAGTTGTATCCTCTTGTGCGCTCACTCTACTAATGTCATCTGCACCTGGATCCCATACAGATGTGTCTAGACATGAGATATGGTCATCTCGACCAATAAGGAGTGCATCCTCATCACTATAGATCAATCATGGAAGTGAGTATCCCATCAAACTATCAGTCTTCATAACCTTATCTAACAATGGAATATCCAACAGAGGTGACTCACTCTCCTCATATTTATAGTTATGTGTATCATCAACTGGATTCAAGTCATGTCTATCCTCCTAGATCTGCAAATCCATATATCCCTTGTGTACAATCCCCACACAAGGCTCCTCTACCATATCACAAATGCCACTGATATATTCATGTGTCATGGCTATCATAGGTGTCTGAGAAGATGAAAAATGTGTCACTGTCATCATAGAATTCTCATCATCCTCCATACATGACTTCCTGGAAGCCATGTCTACACCCAAGGGTAGGTCATCCAACCTCCTAATCTCATCATGTCTAAGTGCTAACACATATGAATCCTCACAAGTATCACCACTATGTTGAAGTGTTGGGTCCTCAACATTTCTTGATATGGAAGATGAAGAACATGCGCTACCATCCTATCCATCCAATTGTCCCTCATATGCGCAAGAGTCACTAGCCTCATCGAACTGCTCTAAATAGGAATCTATGGTTGCATCCTCATGCATCTTCTCATACTCACTATCATAGTGCACCTCAACAATGTGCACCTTCCCTTTACCCCTGCATCTGTGATATGGATCCCAAGGCACTTTGAAACTATAGAAAATCTCCCTACATCTAATGGGTGTAGGCTTAATCTGTGCTCCTTTCAATCCACTAGTTGGTGGGGATGTTTCCTCTTTTCATTGTCTACATTGTGCTCTACTATTTTGTATTTCTGATATCCACTCATATATGGCTAGATCCAATTCTACCTGGATCCTTTCTTGTTTATCCATTTCCGTTGACTATTGAACAACGTGATACTTTCTCATTATTCAATCATAAATTTTATCCTTATGGAATACCCCTCATGCTAGGAGGAATCTTTGCTCTGATACCACTGTAATGTTCCCAACCCAATCTACTTGGAACATTTTAAGTTTTATGGTTTTATGTGTTTTCTGGTTGTGGTATTTTGTCAAAGACTATGTTGATTTGTCTTTTAGAGTTTCACTGGGTTTTTTAATGATGGTTCTTTATGTATTTGCAGCAAGAAAAATATAGCAATTTAGCCAAAAACATGTACACAACAAGATATAGTAGAAGCAACTCAAGTAAATAGCACAAATACCTCAAATCTGATTTTATTCATAATAATAGTTGACCTCATACAAAATGGAGCAGATATGCAATACATATAAGAAAATGGAGTATATGGTTGATCGTGCCTCCCTGATACAATAGAGAAATGAAGATATAGGCTTCCAAAATCCTCTCCAAGCTGAACACCAAAGATATAGAAGATCCAACTTGTCCCTTGATGAAATGTGATGTCCACCCTAGCACAATGCGTCCCTCACTGGTTATAGCAAGCCAAGAAATTGGCCTCCAAGGATATGGCCTCTAATCCACTGAAACCAAGTGCCAAAATGTAGATCGGTGGTTAGATAAACCCTCTAATGAACCTCTAAACTATTGGGAGTGATCTCCCGCTCCAACTCACAAGATCCATTATGCACAATGCGCCCTCCTGAAGAAAAACACACCCTCCTGAGTGATAGGATGAATGGGTTGACGGATCCACTCAAAAAATGATGCAAAAAGGAGCTAGGGTGATGGAAAATGATCTTGGAGTGAGATCTATTGAATATTTATCAACCTTTGAGAAAATCAAACTACTCTCTCAATAACAGTACACCCTAGCTCTGCAAGAAACCTCTAATAATACACCATGCCTCCACAAATGTTCCTGGAACTGAATAGAACTAATGTAGAATGGTGAGGGAGGAATCTTTCACCTCTGAGACCTAGCTTGGACCATTTTGGGTGGTATATTTCACCACCGACCTGATCTCTAGGGTTTTTTTAGTCAAAACCCCCAAGTGCATGGGCTCTCTAGCAAAAATCCAGACATAAAAATGATAAACAACATAATGAGAGAATAGAGGGCTCTATCTCTCTTTTATCCCCTGTGTCCACCTTTTCTCTCCAAGTGAATTTTACTTTATTTTATTATTCCTTAATTAAATCACTTTATTAATTAATTAACCATTTTACCTCTAAAAAGTTATGTATCCATCCTTATGACTTCTCTGGTCATTGAAAGTCACTTCTCATCATCTTATCCTGTAGTGCTCTTCCTCCCGATTTTGATGAGCTATTACACTAAGAGGTTTCTGCAAGTATTATGCCCAATATGACCTTCTTATTGAATTTAATTAAAATATGACTCATAATAACTCAAAAATATGGAAATCATCGGAATGCAATGAAACCAAAGCCAAGTTATGTGGAATGGATCATGATGATGAAATATGATGAACGATGGAAATCGGGCCCAATAAAACCCCTCAATATATCTTGAACTATTTGTCACCCCTATCTGGCTACTTTGGTAGGAATAACACTCTATAATGTAATAATGTCCAAAAATGGGGACATTACAGAGAAGGAGATCGTCAAGTTAGTCAAGGCACAATTTGGTACCAGCTGAGGGAACAGGGGTATTGTGATTAAAGATATCAATGATCATGCGAGTAGGTTCGACAGCAATATCATGGCTTGAGAGCTACTGAGGAAGTGCAGAAAATAAGAGGCTCCAGTAGGAGTCATCGAAGTCACTGCACAGTGCCCGGAGGCGGTAATGTTCAGTTGGACACCTTACCTCCTAAACCAATTCTTGATCGATTGCAAAGATGTGCAAGATAATGGAATAGAGTTCCATTATTCTTGGTTAATTATCCTCATAGAGTTGGCAGGATGGTAGGAGCCAAAATTTTCTTCTTTTCTGGATAGAAGTGGAAAGTGATACACAGACAGGTACGAATCACTCTCGTAGGCCAAGGACAACAAAAATCAACAAGCGAATAGAACGGTGTTTGGTATGCTTATGGAAGAGATACAACAGCGCACAGCCAATGTGTGGCACATTCCTATGGAATTGGTCTAGGAATCGGAAGGGATAGCCAGGTTTAAGGAATTCATGCACCACATGTGGATCTAGGCCACACAAGATCGAAAGAAGGAATGGTTGGAGACGCAATACCGCGTCACAAGGGAAGATATTGATTGGATAATCAAAGGCCAACATGTGCAGTGGAATATGCCAATAGACAAACCAACAACAAGGCCAGTAGCAAGGACATCAGCTAAACCTAAGGGGCAAGTTGAAGAAGGTGCTTCAACAAAGACAAATAGCCCAGTTTCTAACACTAGGAAGGTTGTGGCGTGCACTCAGGCATCGGGAAGTAGCACAATGCCAAAGAGACCAAGGAGGACAGCAATGATGCCCAGGGCAGACATTCAACAAGATTCCAAGAAGGGGGACACATCTCAGGCCGGTGAGGAGGGGGCACAACCCTCATAGATAAAAAGGACAATAGCACAGGAAGAGGAGACATTCAAAAATATGAAGTACACCAAGGAGGGCCCGGTCATCACCTTTATAGTGGATGATGTTGAGTTTCTAGCATACAAGGTCCAGGACAGGGGTGAAGATGTGGTTCGCGCTGCAAAAGCACAGAGAGAAGATATAATGGCCAAACTCATAGAATTCCATGAAATTCTATATCAGTTACAAATACATACAATACCATAGGCTAGAGTGCAGCAACCTGAAAAGACACAGCGACCCCCTGCGCAAAAACAAAAATATGATATGGTTCAGATAGTAGTGCGGAGCAAGGATACATTCACGATCACACAGCAGATGGTCAGAATTGATCAAGAGACTATGCAGAAACACATGGGGGACATTAACCACTTTGATTTATTCATGGCATAGATACCCATGAAATCACTATATGGACTCCAGCCGAGTATAATGCAGAAAGTACAATCCATATCCCACACGGATGCCACCAACTTGGAGGTTGGTAGGGGGGTCGGAGAAATGTTATAGATAACCTGGGACCAGTTGACCTTGGATAAGGAGGAGGAAAAATAACACACTAACAAGCTAGAGCAAGGGATAACAATGGTATACAACCACATTCCAGATAGCGAGCAAGCACCAGATAGGAGCACAAATGAAAAGATAAAGATCATTGCGCGGAAAATTGAAGGGTATATACAGGAGATAGAGGAGTTGAAAGAAAGACTAAATCCTACTACTCCTACTAAGTTCTAAGAGAAAATCAAATAGTAAACGACATTCCAAATAGATGAAATAGCAAGGGAAGCCAAGGAAGTTGCAGAATTGTTTGACAGAACTACGCAGATTTGGACCACTTTGGAAAAAGATGAAAAGGCCCAACAGTTGGACGAGCAAGAGGAGAAATCAGTGTTGCAATTTTTAGAGTTACTTCACACACACCTAGTATCTATTTTTCCTAAGGTTTTTCCTATGTTTATTAGCCATTATTCAGTCTCCTAAATTTTAGGGGAGAATATTCCACCTCGAAAATATTCTCTTCAGTTGACACTTCAGTTTGACTAGTTGAGTTGAGTCTAGTTGTTGCATTAGTTTTGTCACCATGCAACATTGGGATCATCACCATGATAATGCACATTATCCTTGGTTTCATTACTAGAATATTGCATTACCCTTGATTCCTTGATCTACTCCTCACTACACTATGTTTCAGTCAGTTAACTGAAGATCGGTTGACTAGTTAACTCAGTTAGGTGGAAGTTCACTCCCGTAACTACCTGAGAGACTATACTAGGTGGAAGTTTGCTCCGTAACTATTGGTGTGTGTCCAGATCACTCTAGACCACCACTATGGTGCATTGGTTATCCTCCATTTCACATTGATTGAGTTATACAGAGTATATCATGTGTAAATTATGCATTATTCATTACGGTTTTTTAGAATTCTTCGATTCTTTCTCCCTTGCTTCTTCTTTCTCAATTTCTCTCTGCAAATGTGTGTGATATTTTCTAGATATATATATTATATGTAGGTTCAACACATTTACATGGTATCATAGCTAACGGACTGCTAAGAAAAAGATACACCAAATTTTTTGCAGGTACAAAAGATTGAAGACAGCGGAAAGATGGACTTCCCAAAAGAATTCATTCTTACACCTTACAATTACTTTGCATGGAAGGAGAAAATAGTCATACATATCTGAACCATAGGATTGTATAGGTTAACCTTGAACACAAACACAGAACCGACATCAGCCATAGAAAAATCCAAGTATTTAAATCGAATGTATGAAGCATTTGGAACGATTTGCAGTCTTATTTCTCCCGATCTCCTTTTTCACATGTCTTCCTGTAAAACCCCCAATGAAGCCAGGACCACCTTGGAAGGGATCTTTGGAAAATAGGATGAGATGAGGGGACACATGATGGAGGTGGAATTTCTCACATTGGATCCAAAAAGCTTCGACAATATCCAAGATTTCTTTACAAAATTCAAGGATTTACTGTCGCAACTCAAAGCTTGCGGGGTTGATAAATATAAGAAGGAGAAACAAATGGTTCTCACCATTATCTCCAAACTTGGTCCTAAATTATCTGTGTTCATATCAACACTCCATTCAGTCAAATTCTCCTCTAGAGCCACCTGGAAGATGCCTTCTCTTGAGGACTTTATCGAATCCCTGACACAAGAGCAAACCAAGCTCATCAACATGGGAAAAATCAAAGGCCCAAAGGCGCATGCACTTACTATGCAAGATGGCAGCCAACAATATCAGAAATATAAATATAAAGACAAAAGGATATCTCATGCACATCCGAAGAAGGAAGGGTACTCAAAACCCTTCATTGATGCCTCTAGATCCAAAGGTGGAAAGGGAAGAAAAGCGGAGAAATGCATGTACTACCATAAAGGATTCTATCCAGAATCCGCATGCATGCATAAACAAATAGATATAATGACTCAAATAATTAGAAAAAAAAAACCTTGGAGATCGCATCCTTGAGGGTGCGAAGAAGAAGAAGCCAAAAGATCAGAATCCTAAGAAAGGCAATTCTAGTCATGCCTTGATTGCCATCAACTCCTCTCCCGATGCTTAGATCATAGATTCAGGAGCATCACATCACATGGTTGCCACAAAAGAAGTCTATTCTTCATTGGATGCATGAAAATCTCCTCCTATTCTGATGGGGGACAACTCTCCAGTCGAGGTCATAGGCAAAGGAAGGATTGAACTCACCAACAGAAGATTTGAGAATGTGTTACATGTTCCCAAACTTTTCATCAATCTTCTCTCTGTGTATCAGATGATGAATTCTGGCACTGGAAAGTGTTGGGTATGTGTTATATTCTTTGCATGTGTGTGTGTGGGCATGTCAGATTCGACAACTGCGTCTGACGATCCCTACTTCCTTCACTCTTTTTGTTGTGTGTGTCGGGCGCTTTCCTAAGGGGGTCCTAGGGGGGCCAGGTATGCTCCCCCTAGTTACGCTCAATGTTCGGCTCTAGGTGGTAGCTCGGAGCTGACAAGGTTCGGGGCAGCGCCCCAAAATTTGTTTTTGGGTGGTTTATGATATGTTAGCGGATTTTTCTATTTTTAATGGTTTTCTAAATTAATCTCGGATTAAGGGATTAGGGTTTTTGTAGCTACAGAATACCTAAAACATTGTATATATTGTATGGTGAATGGTGAAATTAATACAATGAAGAGTTTAAAGGTGTGGCACCAAGGAAGGTTGGTTTTCTCTTGGTTAAGTTTTCCAGTGTAAATATTTGTGTACTATGTGTATGAGCCATTGATTAATTTCTAGTTTTATTAAGAATCTCTATGCATTTCTTTACTTCACAAGTTTAAAACTTACATGTGGTATCAGAGCTCATTTTTGGCTTCAGAAAGACTCCTTTGTTGTTGACGGTTTGGTTCGGTCTTGATAGATCAATTTTATCTTAGATATGTGATAAACCTAGGTTTAGTGGGAGCTTTTGTAGTGGATATTCGAGTGTAGAAAGAGGAATGGCGAGCTCTTCTAGAATCGAGATAGATAAGTTCAACGGTAAAAACTTTGAGTTATGGAAGCTCAAGATGGAGGACCTTCTTGAAGACAAATAACAATGGATCGATGTGGATCCTGGTACACAGCCTACTGGTACGCAACCTACTGGCACACAGTCGAATGGTACACAACCTACTAGTACACAAACTACTAGTACACCACCTATTGGTATGTCAAAGGAAGATTGGGAGAATTTGGACAGAATAACAAGGAGTATTATTTGACTCTGCCTGGAAGATTTGGTTTTGTTGAATGTCTCAGGAGAATCTATAACCAAGGAACTATGGTATAATTTAGGGAATTTGTATCAATCAAAGTCCCTGGTAAACAAGTTGTTTATCCGAAAGAAGTTGTATCATCTTAGGATGGAAGATGGATATTTTGTGACAGAACATCTAAATGCCTTTAATACTCTGGTAAGTGAACTTGTCTCTGTTAATATTACGATTGCAAAAGAAGATAAGTGTATTAATTTGTTATGTTCTTTTCGAGACTCTTGGGATAATCTGGTTGTAGCAATTGGTAGTACCACTCAATCTACATTGAAGTATGAGGATGTAGTTCCATCCTTGTTATCTGAAGAGATGAGGAAGAAAAGAATGGATGGTCATAGCATAGATGCTTTATTTGTAAGAGGTCGTACCCAAGACAGGAATCTGGGTAAGTCTTCGGGGGGGAGATCTAAATCTACAGGTACATCTAAGTCTCCAGGAAATTCTTTGAGGAAATGTTGGAAGTGTGGTAAAACAGGGCATTATAAGAAAGATTGCAAGTCTAAGAAGGTTGATAAACCAAAGGGATCCGATAGTACCTCTTCCGCAAAGGCGAAAACATCCACTCAAGAAGAAGGTGATGTTTACCCAATATCTACAGGTACACATGCAGACCATGATGTATGGTTGATCGACTCAGTTGCGTCATACCATATGACTCCTCACCAGGAGTGGTTCTGTGAATATGAAAAATGCGATGGTGGTGATCTATTCCTAGGAGATGACTCAACAACCAAAATCATTGGACGTGGAAGGGCTAAGTTAATGCTAAAATATGAAGGATTAGAACTCTCCCTGGGGTTCTTCACATTCAAAAACTATCCAGGAGACTAATATCTGTAAGCAAGTTGGATGATGCAGGAGTGGATATTGTATTGGGAAAGGGAACTTGCAAGATGGTACGAGGAGCAATGGTGTTGATGAGTGGAATTCGGTGTGGAAATATATACAAGTTGTTGGGAAGGAATTATACTAATGGGTGTAATAGTTATGTTGTCCCTGAGCACACAAATAAAGAAGATAAGACCAACATTGTCCCTGGAAAGAAGACCATGTTGTGTCATCAAAGACTAGGGCATATTGGAGAAAAGGGCCTTCAAACACTGCATGGTAAAGGTATGGTTGAAGTTATGTCTAATTGCACTCTGGATTTTGATTTATGTGAACATTTCATATATGGAAAACAAAATCGAGTAATATTTCCATTTGGTGCTACAAGAGCAAAAGGGATCTTAGAGTTGATACACAGTGATGTGTTTGGACCTATGCTTGTTCCATCACTAAGTAAATCTATGTATTATGTTTTATTGATAGGTGATTTCTCAAGGAACACATGGATTTATTTTCTTAGAAATAAATATGAGGTATTTGATAAATTTAAAGAGTTTAAGGCTCTGGTAGAAAATCAAATAGAGAAGAAAATAAAGGTATTGAGGACAGAAAATGGTGGAGAATTATGCGGAAATGAATTCGAAGAATTTTGTAAGAAGTGTGGTATAGAAAGGCAGAAGACTACTCCATACACACCTCGGCATAATGGAGTTGCAGAAAGGATGAACATGACCCTGATGGAAAAAGCAAAGAGCATGTTCAGCGGTGTTGAGTTAGGATAGGAACTATGGGCAGAGGCAGTGGGTACAGCATGTTACCTAGTCAATTGATCACCCTCATCACTATTGGATGATAAAGCTCCAAGTGAGGTATGGAATGGAAAGAAACCCTCTCTTGAACATATTAGAGTGTTTGGTTGTGATGCTTATGTACATGTTCCAAAGGAAAATAGGAGTAAGCTAGATAAAAAAAGTTGAAAAGTGTATCTTTATTGGTTATAAAGATGGTGTGAAAGGTTATAATCTTTGGAACCCAGAAACTAGGAAGATTGTTTACAGTCATGATGTTGTTTTCAGAGAGGTAAAAGATGTTTCCAAACAGGAATTCCTACCAAGGCCAGAAGAACCTGAGAAAATAGAGTTTGAGTTGGATGATGCAAAATATGAATCATATGAAGTAGATGAAGTAGAAGAAGAAGAACCTCATTCCCCAGTATTGAGGAGATCAGTGAGGGAAAGAAGGAAACCAGAAAGGTATAGTCCACCTGATTTTCGTTCTAATTTTGCTTTATCTATTACTGATGATGATCCCAGAACTGTTAGGGAAGCA
>SNQJ01S0015535.1:72090-98206 GCA_010110895.2 Picea sitchensis
TGGAAGTGACCTTTCACATTCCAAATTATTCCAAACCAATCTAGTTCCAGAGTGTTGAATTCCTTCAAGAAAAATCATCTTCACTTGCTCCAGTTTAAGATCAGATTCCTAAATGCCAACATTGTCATCGAGTTGGCCACATGAAAGATCAATATTTTGATCTTCATCCTTGTGAGCATTGTGTAAAGCATAATCATCCTTCAAAGAGATGTACCAAACATAAGAAACTTGCAATAGTAAAGAATCACTATGGGCGGATCACTTATTGGCAATGGTCATCAACAACCAAGAAGATATATTGGTCATAATGAAGAATTCATTCTCGAGTATTGACACACCTTGCAGTGGAAAGATTGTCATCTTCTCACCTTGTGCTTGACAAGGAGGAGTAATATCATTGATTGACAATTAGGCTTCAAGTTTCAAAGTCCTATCAATCAAGCAAGAACAAGCCATATTTTATCAACATGATTTGGTTTGTGGTCTTCCTTAAACCACCATTTAGTATTAGACTTACAACTTCTACTAGACAACAATTTGTGGTCATCTTTATACCATCATTTGAGAGCACTTCCAATTAGCAGAAGAAATTAGCGTCTAGCTAAATTAGGAAATGTTCTAGGAACCACTGAGCCTTAGAGCCAAGTTCCAAGGTTTGTGGTCTTCCTTAAACAACCATTTAATAGAGGACATCAGTTTCTGCTAGCGATTTGGTTTTTGGTCTTCCTTAAACCACCATTAAGTAGAAGACATTAGCTTCTGTTATCCATTTGGTTTATGGTCATCTCAAAACCACTAGATTCAAAGAGCACATTCAGCATTGGAAGCTATCTACTTCCATAGTTCAGCTCTATGTTTGGACTCACATACACACCTTCAAATTAAAGGGGTAATGTTGGAAACCTAATCCGTTAGGGTTATGGTATTATTCACTTGAGAAAAAATATGCAAAGTCAAGTGAATAGCAGGGATGATTTTAGGGGCTAAATTTCGCTCATGGGCTAATTTTTCATGGTTTTTCCAAAAATGAGATTCACTATTTTATAAATGATTCGCCCAAATTCTATAGGATAAAATTATTTTACCTTAAAAATCGCCAAAATTTTATAAAAAATATATAAAATCCTTAGAAATTTGAATATTTTTACAAAAATATAGTCACTTATTTATAGTTGGCATATGAAGGATGAGTAAGATTCGCCAAGGTTTCTACATTTTAAAATAAATTTTCATCCTTAAAATTATCCCTGGTGAATAGGAACTGTCATTAAGAGTCCAAGAGACCTATTATAAGACGAATCCAAAGGTCCTAAATCATGTATATATATGTGTATCATATTAATAAATGATATATCATGTTGATCTCCATTCCAATGCATTCTAACATATATATATATATATATATATATATATATATATATATATATATATTCCTTCCTCTTTTACAAAAAGTGTCATTCTGACCCTAAGTTAATCTGCAATATTGCAGAGAAAGCCCTAAAAAACATTCACAGAGAAGGACAAAACCAACACATGATATGAGAAAGAAAATGAACCAGTTGTTTTATTTAGTAGAATAGGCAGTCTTTCTATAGAATAGGTTGAACATACAATGGTTCTGATCAAAAGTGGACCAATTATAACTAACCAACAACTAGAAAATGTCTCAAACCCTAATAGTTATCTTAGTTGACCAGTTCCTAGTCCTCGAGACTTGTGCCCAACCTCCCAAGTAGAGATGTGCCCCATCTGGCCTTTGTGGTGAAGTGCGTTGCATCTAGAAGGAGGTGTGCCTTTGTGGTAGTGCCCTGTTGCCCTGCCTTGAGATGTGTGCTCTCCTTCTTGGGGAGTGCACCTTCCAACCTGCCCAATTCCTCCTTGTTTAACCCTGAAAGTGTCTAGACTTCCTTGAGCCATTGCGGAAACTGTTGACACGTGGCAGATTGTGATATCCATTTAGCTTGCGCTAGAAGTTGACCCTTGCGACCCACCAGAAAAGAAGTGTGTTGTTGAGTGCGAGTAGTGGTGGTGCATGTATCCAGCATTTTGTCTTGAAAGAGAGGTGGTTGGAAATATGGAACCAACTCAGAGGGGTGTGAAATGGTGACCTCTCCTTCCAGGAGTGGAGGCTCGTAACGTTTGAGACTGTTCACATTTACCATGTCATGAATACCCAACTATGGAGAAAAGTCGAGACGATAATCATTGTCTCCAACTTGTTGCAGAACTGTGTAAGGACCATAGCAGAGTGGCTTCAGCTTGTGATAACGTTGGGACTGAAAGCGTTGGCGCTCCATGTGAAACCAAACCTTGTCACCAGGGAAAAAAGAGAGTGGCTTACGTTGCACATCATGATGGGCCTTATAACATTGTTGGGAAGTTTGTAAAGCCTCAGAAACGTGAGCTTGTTTATGAGCCAAGGTTTGCAAAAAGGATGAGACATAGGTTTGCTCTTTTTGCTTTCAGGGAGCACTAGAAGGTTGGCGATGTAAAGGCAACTCATAGGGGGCAGCAGGTTGATACCCAAAGCAAACTTCGAAAGGGAAGAAACCAGTGGAAACATGAACCGCCCTATTATAACTGTGTTGGACAATGTGGAAGGTGGCATCCCACTGTTTAGATTTGGTAAATTGAATGTGAAGGGCCTGGACCAGGCTATGGTTAACAACTTCGGTTTGTCCATCCTTCTGCGGATGGAAAGAAGTGGAGTATTTGAGGTGACACCCCAAGAGAGACCAAAGAGTTTTCCAAAATGTACTGAGGAAACGAGAATCACGATTAGAGATAATGTTGGAGGGGAGATCAAAATGAGTCCACACATGAGTGAAAAAGAAATCCACAATTTGAGCAGCAGTAGTAGTCTTAGTGCAAGGGACAAAAATGGCCAGTTTGGAGAAGCGACACACAATCACCCAAATGGCATCATGATGACGAAAGATCATGGGAAGACCGGTGATGAATTCCATAGAGATAGATTCCCAGGGACGAGAGGGAATAGGTAAGGGATGATACAGACCATACTTGCAGTTGGTCGGCTTATGTTGACTGCAGAGGGTACAAGCTCAGATAAATTGCTCAACTTGGCGCTCTAAAGCATAGCAAAAGAAGTGGCGTTGAAGATGTTGAGTAGTTTTGAATGTGTCGAAGTGCCCACCATAAGAGGAGGCGTGGGCTTCGCAAATGAGAACAAGGCGATCATTAGTAGTAGGCACACATAGCTTTTCAAGCTTATAAATCAACCATCATGAATGTGGTAGCCTAGGAAAGGGGTCTGGTTAATGACAGTAGGTTGTTGCAAGGCAGTCCAGATGGTACTAAAGAAAAGGCCAAAGGCATACAGAGGTTTCCAATCTTCATAAGCAACACAACGGACGGACAAGATTTGAAGTATCTGAGGAGGTGGGCAACTAAAGAGATCAGCCATGCAATTGGTGGCACCTTTCTTACATTTGATGACCAAGTGGAATTATTGTAGATAAGCAGCCCACTTCAAGTGACGTGGTTCCTGGATCTTAGACTGAGAATTAATAAAAATCAAAGGATGATGATCAGTATGAAGAATGGTCTCCTTACCCAAGATGTAGTGGCGCCATTGTTTTAAGGCCTGGACCAAGCTGTGGAATTCTTTATCATAGGTACTGTAATGTTGTTTGGCTTGATCCAATGTTTCAAAATGATAAGCAATGGGATGTCCTCCATGTTTAAGAGTTGCATCAATCGCATGTTGAGAGGCATCAGTCTCAATTTCAAAAGGTTGTTGAAGATCGGGCAAACGGAGGACAGGTGTTGAACAAAGGGCCTCTTTAAGGCGTTGGAACTACTCTTGAGCCACTGGAGTCCAAAGAAAAGTGCATTGATTGGTCAAATGATGAAGGGGCTTGGCCAACTAAGAGAAGTGAGGAATGAATTTCCTGGAAAAATTGATGCCACAAAGAAAACTTTTAAGGAACAGCGCGGGCTGAGGAGCGAGCCATTGTGCTAGAGCCTAAACTTTAGAAGCATCAGGATGAACACCTTCTTTATCGATGATAAACCCCAAATAAGAGACAGAAGTCTGGCCAAACGAGGACATGAGTGCCTTGACCTGAAGGTGATTGGTACGCAACAATTGGAGTATGGTGCACACATGTTGTATGTGCTCCTCCTAAGTCTGACTAAAGACCAAAATGTCATCCAAATAAATGACCACAATGCAGCCCAACAAAGGATGAATTATATCATTGATGAGCCTCTGGAATGTGGCAGGGGCGTTGGTGAGGCCAAAAAGCATCACCATCCATTCATAGAGCCCAAATGTAGTTTTAAAAGTTGTTTTCCAAGTGTCGGTAGCAGCCATGCGCACTTGGTGATAGCCCGTCGTCAAATCCATCTTTGTAAAATACTTTGCCCCTTTGCACTGATCAAGCAAGTCTTCGATACGAGGGAGAGGATATTGATTTTTGACAGTAATATTGTTGAGACCCGATAATCGATGACTAAACGCCACTCGACACTCAACTTTTGGGAATAATGAAGGCGGGGGAGGCGCAAGGAGAGTAGTTGGACTGGATATGGCCAGCATTGAGAAGTTGTTGGAGTTGGCGTTCAATTTCCTCAGCCTCACGGGGAGCCAAGCGATACGAAGGGGCATTAGGAAGAGCAGCACTAGGAATGAGGTCGATAGAATGCTCAATAGAGCGCTGAGGTTGAAGACCTTCCGGAGGAGAAAACACATCAGAAAATTCGAAGAGAACAACAGAAAGATCAGGGGAAATGGATTGGGTATTTGATATGGCTTAATAGGGCGCACAAAGCATAAGGAGAAGGATTTATTGAGGCTTACTTAACGGACAATAACTTGGCCAGCGAGCAAAGGAGGAGCTTTCAGTGATGAAGAGGTGAGAACATAAGTATGACCATCATGTTTGAGGTGATATTGATGGGTGCGAGCATGATAGATGGCATCACGTTGTTCCTGGTATGGGATGCCCAAAAGAAGATCTACACAATCCAACGGAGACACATCACAAAGGACAGAATCACGGAAGGGTCCAATGGCAAAGGTGATGGCACAACACTATGTGACCATGAGACAAGGTTCGTCCTTATGAACCCACCCTAATTGATAAGGAGAGGGATGAGGGGTGGTGGGAAAGTTTAATTGGTTCACCAAATCTTGAGCTACTAAATTCTTTTGGCTGCCATTATCAATAATGAGTGTAGCAAAAGACTGCTTGATTTGGCAATTGTGGGTGAAGAGAGGGGCAGTCGAGGTAGCATTAGAATCAGTAGCCATCAAAAGAAAATAGGGGTTTGCAGCCGTCGGATTGTCTAAAGAGATTGGCTCAAAAGGAAGGGGCATTGAAGATAAGGACTCGGGAGTATCGGTAAAAAGAATTTTGGCAGTAGACGGATTTTGTAGTACACAACAATCAGCGATGTTATGGAAAGAAGACTTATGGAATGTGCACCATTTAGCAGACTTAGGGGAAGAGGGAGACTTTGGAGAGGAGGGCGCAGAGACTGAGGGGCTTTCAAGCGGGAGGCTAGCTTATGCTCAACTGCTAGAGCATAGGAGAAATCCTTATCTAGAGAACTACTATCAAAAAGATCCACCTCCCTGCATAAAAAATTCAATAAACCAGAATTAAAGTTTACTACAAGTACCTCTTCAGAGTCCTGAATATGAAGCTAGATGTGGAGTCGGGTGAAGATTTCAATGTATAACTACACAGACTCGCCTGAGAATTGGCGGAGCTGCAACCGGCGAGTCAGAAGATTCTGACGGTAGTCAGGAGGATAGAATCTGCTACGGAGCGCTTGACAAAGCGTTTCCCAAGTGTCGATAAGAGTAGAAGACAAGGCAAATTCCTGCAAATCCACTATAAGTAGGCTCCCAATGGGTAGAGTATCCCACCAGGCCTGGGCAACACCTTCCATTTGTAAGCTAGCAATCTGAAGCTTCTCCTCGTCAGAGATGTCATGACAAGTGTTGAAGTATGTAGAGAGACTTTGAATCCAGGAATCCACAATGTCCCCATTGATCTGCCTAGAGAACTTAGGAAGTTGGAAGTGTGCATCCAATTGCAAAGGAGCTAGAGTTTGACGCTGCAATCTAATAAGCTCATGAAAAGCCAAAGCCAAGTCTTGGATAGGGGAAGAGTTGACAAAAGAGGCATCATCCTCTAAAGTGTCCCTTCTTGGAGGCATGATCTTCATAAAATAATGTTGCTCCTATCCAGATCTGAAGGATAGGCCACTCGTCTGTAGAGAGGAAGGAGGAGGGGAAAAACCATAACACACCTCTAGATTGCAAACTGAGCGGAGAGGAGGGGGTTTCCCTAGTGCACCTATGAAAAAAGTGACAAAACTAAGAGGAGGAGGGGGTTTCCCTAGCGCACCTCTTGGGAGAGAGAGAGGAGGGTGAAAAGAAACCCTAGCGCATCCCTTACCTCCAAGAAAAAAAAATGCCAACCCTAGCGCATCCGAAGAAGGGATTTGGGTTTCCCTAGATCTACCACTGAAATCTCTTACTAGTGAAGCAGAAGCACCTTGGACCAGTGCTCTAATACCATCTGATCTGCAATACTACAGAGAAAGCCCTAAAAAACATTCACAGAGAAAGACAAAACCAACACATGATATGAGCAAGCAAAAGAACCATTTGTTTTATTTAGTAGAATAGGCAGTCTTTATATAGAATAGGCTAAACATATAATGGTTCTGATAAAAAGAGGACCAAATCTAACTAACCAACAGCGAGAAAAGGTCCCAAACCCTAACATCTATCTTAGTTGACCAGTTCCTGGTCCTCGAGACTTGTGCCCAACCTCCCAAGCAGAGATGCACCCTATCTGACCTTTGTGGTGAAATATGCTGCCTCTGGAAGGAGGTGCACCTTTGTGGTAGTGCCATGCTGGCCTGCCTCGAGATGTGTGCTCTCCTCCTTGGGGAGTGCGCCTTCCAACCTGCCCATAGGTCACGGAAACTGTATAGATAGTGTGTTCTTTGTTTGAGTTGTGGAGTTTTAATTATATTCATTTCTCTAAGAAATTGTTTTTCTCGAAACCATAGCAATGCTTTATATATTACATATCTTCCTCTGAAGATAGACAGCTCACCCAAGATTTGAACTTGGTCACTTGGTTTCTTAAGGCGAACCTAACCAGAGATTAAACTTGAGACATTGCATGCTAAGTGCTCAAGTTAATTTGAATAATACAAAAACATGATACGGAAACATCCAAGATATATAGTAGGAACCTGCCGACTGGCTCGGGAGTAACTAACACCCATTGGAAATAAAACACAAGATCATGATACATCAATCTTTAGCCACGTTATAAAAAGTTGTATGATATCATAAATACTCTTCCATTCTTTTAGGAATAACCCTCTGCTTGCAGGAGAAATGTTAAGCCACAAACTTTTATTCATGTTTGTGGTCTACCTAAATGAAAAAAGTCAAGCCAGCTTGTAACAGCTCAGTTATCCAAAGGAAATAGTAAAATAACAAATAAACTTAAAGCCTTGAAATACCAGTGGTATTAATTTTTTCATATTTTACGTCCACGTGGCATATATATATATATATATAATTGAGCAAAAAAATGAGCACGATGGAAAAAACAAAACACACATGCCTCCCTTCTTTATGGTCGTAATTCAAAAGCAATGATCATGATTTTTGTCTAGTAAATTTTAGAACCCTGGAGACCAAATCAATGGCCAAATAAGACCATATGTATAGAATAAAGTCTGAAAGAGCGTCTCCTAATGATAATGAAAAATAATCAACATATAGAGATGAATTTTGTAACTTTAAATTGAAATGGCCAAATCACTCGATCTTATCCAGGTTTTCTAGGTGTTACATATAAACAATTGCAATAAACAACTAAGCATATATTCTGTATATGTCTGTATCATATAGATTCCAATGTTAAAGATTAATTACACGAGACAATGTAGATGATGGCACTTATTAAATCGGTTTTCAGCATTACTGAAAATTAAATACAATCACTACAGAAAACTTCTCTATTCAGAAACTGGACATGTTACTCAACAAGTGCCAGATTTTCTGCCATACATATCAATTTACATCTTCCTCAGATTATCAAGTCTTGCTTGTAGATCATCATCAATCCCTGGCTCCTCGGCACTAGTTGCAGTTGCTTGGGCAACTTTGGTCGGTGCTGCAGGTGCAGCCACTGAAGTTGCTGGAGCCTTTATCAGCTGCAATATTTTAACGTGATGTCAGCAAAACATATCACTGAAAGAGTTCAGGAAAGATAAATCAAACTGCCACATGATTTGACAGACGGAATACATCCATAAAGAGAACAAATTAGACTATGTTCATGGTATTATTACTCGATATACTTAATTGTTTACAAATGGAGAAGAAATCGGACCTGAGAATCGATGTCAATTCCAATCTCATCTAAAACTTGACTGACAAGTTCTTCTGTTTCTTCTTCTTCTTCATCTCCTTCCAAAGCATCATCAATCGCATCACCCATAACCTCTGTTACCATTTCCATCCGTTCATTTTGTCTCTCAAATTCTTGCATTATTTTCTGCAATGCTGGTAAATTCATCTGCCTGTTCATTTGCCTCATTGCCTTTGTGACACCCTTCATTGCCTCCCCCATGCTTTGAGTTGATTTAAGAGTCTGCCACAAAAATTCCCATTGAGATCAAAGCATAAATGCATTCTCTAGATTTATTATTTAAGGACATAGATTTGTTTTGAAAGGAAGAACTGTGATAATTTGGGAGGCTCCAAAAGGAGTATGGAAGATAAATTTTGATGGGACTTTGAAGCGAAATCCAGGCACAGCAAGGGATAGATGACAGATAATGGACAGTAAAGGCAGGGTCAATTTAGTATAGCACAAGCCTCTGGGAAAGCTTCAAACAGTTAGGCAGAAATGGATTGTTTAATGACGGGACTCCAGCTGAGCAAATTCTCGGGAGTTAAAGAAATGATAAAAGTGGACTCTAAGATTATAATTTATAATACATATGATTAGTGGAAGATCTTTCCTTGACTGGAAGTTACAATAGAGGTTTCAACTTTCAATACATAATAGAGTTGATAAGGATTTAAATGCCATCACTTGAACTGTGTCAAAAGAGGAAGAAATTAAGTGGCTAATAAGCTGGCAAATGTAACAATTATGCTCAAGGGCAGCAAAGGAATGGCAGCACCATCCCAAGACGTACTGTAAGAATCAATAGTGTTGGAAATGTTGAGCAGGCTGAACATCAAGGTAGAATTTATTAGTAGGACAAAACATTCAAAAAATGGTTAGAATCAAGTTTAATGTTGTGAAAAGAAAGGGAAGCACTACTGTCAGACAAAAACTGAGGCTCAGGACATATGGAAGTTAGCACAGGCTAGACAGAGAGGAAGAAGAGAAATTCTAAGGGAGTTTGTCAACTGATGAATGCTGTTAAGAGGGGCCCAAAGTTAAGGAAGCTCAAGAACCCGAGGACTGGATGTCTAGGAAATGCATGTTTTCATTCTTGCCAAAGAAATGCAGGAGGTGAGTGATTTGATGATCAGAATGATGGAAGAGTTTAACAATTTGAAAGAGTAATTCCAGAAGGCAAGGAGATTCACTAAATCATATTTTGAGATCGGTGAAACAGTAGTCAACTGAAACACAGCTACAACAGAGAAGTTGATCAGAAAACACTGAAAGATCTCCAAAGGCTGGACGAAAAGATGGATAACCTGGATAACAAGTTGATTCTGCTGACAGCACTGCTTAACAGTATCTCTGACTACAATGAACTCCAGCCAGATCAAGCAATTGAAGCCATCTGACACCAGTTCCAAAGTGCACAGCCAAAGCTGTCACTTTCAAGAGTTTTAAGATCTCTTGAACTATTTTCAGTTGAATAATATTATATATGGAAATTATATTATTAAGGAGACAGGATTAGAGTAGAAAGGAGCTACTGAGTTTGGGAACCAGAGTAAAACCAAGTTTTCTTTTTTGGTTTGTATGCTGATAGGTATGAAAGATATAGTATTACATGAATGGACAGACTATCTAATACGAACTCCAATTTTGTAAGATTTATTAAGAAGTTTTGAATTCTCAGTAGTATATTGTGTACTTGTGGCCAGTTGCAGGCCCAGATAATTAAATACATTTCCTACCAAGAAGTCTCCTCTAAATTATATGGAATTGCATTTTTTACATTCAACACGATCTAACTAATGTATAGGATGTATAAACAAAAGTTAAAATGCTTGATTAAGTATAGCATTGTGTGATTGTAAAGCCATTCTCCAGATGTGCGTCAAACTGAGTTTGCAAAAAATAAAATAAGATACTTAACTTTTGTGCAATTAGCATAATGGAAGATCCTGGAACATATATTCTGGTCACATTATTCTAGCCAAGGAAAGGAAGGAATTAAAGACGGCATGTAAAGGAAAATTTGTGAATTGAACTACATATTCCTACTGCACAAGCTAGTCCACCTTAATCATGGATTGTATAGGAAAAAGAATCAAAGCCAAATATAGGGGGTGGAAACATAAACACCCCCCTATTTAGCATACATCGTCCTCCACTCATTGTTAAGGGATCATAGCCTCAATGTTGCATCCTTTACTGTTTGCCTAAGTGTCATCTTATACAAGCAAACCAAGTGGTGAGTCGTCTTTAATAAATCATATAATTGTCTTCAATATCACCAAAAACGTTGTGAGCACCAGTCACATGTATTTTACATGTATCACATGTTTCCCTAAAACTGCTGGTCCCAAAAGTTGTACATCCAAAAAGCGTCAATCACAGTTTTGATGCACTGTGCACCCATAGTAATAACGTCATATCTACCATCAATGAAGCTAGTCAAATGTATGTCACATGTATCAAATGTTTCCCTCAAACTGCTGGTTTCAAAAGGTGTACATCAAAAAAAATGTCAATCATAGCTTTGATGCACCCATAGCAAACTTATGACACCATTAAAATATTTCTATCCTTGAGTCCACATAGTTGTTTCCTTATCTAAGTCATCTTCAACAAAGAAGTCCGACACACTTTGCTTGCTAACTCTATGAAAGGAGTGTAACTGACAGACAAAAGACAGATTTAAGAATATCTATATATCCTAAGTTACACCCCCTAAATACTAAAGGTGTGTCTTCTTCTCTAATCTCCATATTCTCAACAATCAATGAATACGGTGTCTTTAGGAACTAAGTTGTAGTCAAAATCATATTCTTCGAACTCTGATCTTCGGAAACTTCTGAAAACAAAGTTTCATAATTGTTTTAGGAGCTTCAAAGAAAATAATAGTCATGGGATCTTAGCTTCAATAACCCAGGGCCATCCACAACATACCCCAACGTTAAACAATTCCAAATAAATTAATAATTGATGACTTACTATTTAAAGTTATCCTTTTTATTCAACCAGGCTAACTTCTTTAACAAAATCTTCAACTGACTTACCTTTTGCTAGTTCACTGTCATCCATCTAAAAAAATTTCCTGGCACATATTCTAGAAATCCCTCATGTGTTTCTGCAAAAAAATATTAATCTACTCTGTGCTTCTATTGGCATAACCTCTAAGGTAATTGTCGAGCTTTTCCCACAAATCTCTGATTTCATTCTCACAGCTCAATAACTTACCTACTTTCCTATCAGTATCTGCAAGAGCTCTGTCCATCTTCTCAATTCGAGCTTGAGGCACTAGCAACAATAGAACCAATGTTGTCTCATTGATAGCACACTCAACTTCGAACAGAAAGTATATATTCACTACATACATCAAACAACAAGATAGAAGATGAAGAAAAGAATGATTATGTACATAGGGGAGGCTTATGTCTCTCCTCAACTACATTCGTACTTATAAGTTATAATTCTATAATAACCACAATAATCTGTTACACAGGTTGTCACATTCTGACTCAACTAGGTTAACTAACTGTTTAAATCGACTAGCAGACTCAATGTACTTGGTTGACCTTTTGTTTGACGTGACAAACTTTGCCTACCTACCAGTTGACTTGGGCAGGTCTGGTCAACCTACTGGCCGGTCACTGGTGTCAACCATCTAGGTCAATTGCTCGATAGTTATCTTCTTAACTCATTACATTCAAACCAGATTTCACTATAATCAAACTAAACAAGATTCGCACCAAATCATCTACAAGTTGAAGACAATTAGATAAATTAAAATGCAAATTTAAGCATGACACTCATGAAAGTGGTTACCTGGATGCGGAGAGAGATGCCTTGAAGCTGTGACTTCAGGGCATAAAATTTTGTTATTTGATGCCTTGTTCGAATTAGATCCTTTGCCATGACCTTCACAGCAGCCTGAAGAAGAAAAATAGTTGATTTAGAAACAAAGATGGCCAAATTTCATCCAAAATCCTTAAAAGAAAAAAGTTGTGACATCTATGTCTAAACTAATTTAAATTGGGATAATCTCAAGACAAGCTATCAACGTAGCCATGTGACATGACAAATTGAAAGTATGCATTTAACAGGCCTTGTGCTATTCAGAAAGAAACAAAAATCCAGTGCTTTCGGTTGCACGCTATCCAAAACAAAAGTAATTCATTTGTTAGTCATTGACATAATATGAAAAATTAAAGCAAGGCTACTCATTGTCCCATTTTATAAGCTTGTTGAAGATCAAGCTAAAGCAAAAAATCCTAGCCAATGTAATTTCAAATTGAAGAACAAAGCCATCCTGTGGTGGACTTTATAGAGAGAAAAAGAACAAGGCTGAAATTGCTCGAAAGCAATGACAAAGGGGAAAAGACAATCAGAGGGCCAACTAGGGGAAGATTGTGAATTCAATAAGGGATCCAAGACAGGGCTTTGTGTTGAGAGAAGAGCTAGAGCTTCAAATATTCCAAAGACATTTGCAAACAAAATGGATATAGCTGAAGAGGTGGGAAATAATAAATATAGACAAGGATCAACAAAGAGCAAATGATTTAGATAAGATAACTGGGGGTTTAATGTATAGATTCCCAAATTGTGATTGAGAAGCTAAAATCAAAGAGCAATAAAAGTTGAGCATAGAAACACCAAAAGCTAGCAAGCAGAGCTCTAACCTGGTTGCTACCAGAAATGGAGAACAGAAGTCAAATAAGGAGAAACTGATTATGGGGAAAAGAGACATAGCCAAGTCAAGCCAACAAAGGCCAACAAAGGAATGTCAATTCCTTAAGAGGACCATCAAAATGAAGATTGCACCTTGGAATACTAGAAATTGAATTCAACCCTCAGAAAAAGATATTAAAAGAAAGATAAGAGCAATGAAACTTGTTATTTCCTTCTTCAAGAGAAAAAAGTATCCCTAGAACACATGCTAGATGTAAGGAAGTTTGAACAAGGCTCCTTGTACAGCAATGAGTTGTAGTGTTTACTAAGGAGGGTTAGCAATTCTTTGGAAGCTTGACTCGGTACATCTAGACTCCTTCATAAGAGGTGTCTGATAGATAAGCACTTGGATTTAAAAACAAGCGATTAAATTTATATTTATGCTTTCAAGTATATATGCTCCAAATGATACCTAGGAGATAAAACGCTATGCTGAGATTCCCTAGACTCCCTTAGAGGGGAAAATCAAGACATGTGTTGAATAAGGAGAGAAATTCAACGTTATCTTTGTAGGGAAAACGGGGGTTTCAAGATATCTCAACAAAGCCAGCAACTTGTTGCCAAAATTTATACAAAAATGGACTTCATAGATATAAAACCCAAGGAAGGGCTGTACAATTGGAAGAACGGGAGGTTTCAATATGAAGGGTGTGCAATATGATCATTAGTCAATAATGTTAGATATTACTAAGAAGTGAAAAAAAATCTATATTAATGTCCATTGTCCACGAATGACCAAAATAGGTCAATGGGACTAGGACGTAGAACCTTTGACGACAGCAATAGGGAGTGTATATAGCATCTCCTAAGCAGTTCTAATCTACAGTTAAGGAAAGTAAGAAAGAGTAGACAATAAAAATAAAAAAGGGAGTAAACCCAGAAGGGTAACCCTAAAAGTTGAAGTAGATAATGTTCCAGGAGAGGAAAGACTCATAGTGACAATGTTGTACCATGACATTCCAGAGAGCCATCGAAACTATGGAAGCCAATGAAGAACAGTGCCTGGCTAGCCTCTACATGAAAAGAGGAGTCATCATCATCCACCACCACAAATGTGGCAAGGAATGCACATTTAAGTTTCAAAAATATGGTTTACATATCATGATTTGAAGAAAAGCATATAACAATGATGGTAAGAGGGCCAACTGGGGCATAAGACAAAGATATACATTATAACAAATTAACTAAAACGTGTGAAATCTCAATTATAAGTCACAAATGAGGGGATGCTTCAAAACATTTTCTAGGACAGGAAGAAGCTAGAAGAAATACACCCATAGGAATGCACATTTAGGTTTCAAAAGTGCCAAGATGAGAACTAGTCCCATAGGAATGCACATTTAAGTTTCAAAACGTGGTTTCCACTTCATGATTTGGATAAAAGCATAGAAAAACGCTGGTAAGAGGGTCAACCTAGGCATGAGACAAAGATGTGCATTCTAACGAATAAACTAAACCATGTGAAATCTCAATTGAAATTTGAAAGTCCCAAATGAGGAGATGCTTCAAAACATTTTCTAGAAAAGGAAAGAGCTAGAAAAACTACTCTGATAGGAATGCATATTTAGGTTTCAAAAGTGCCAAGATGAGAACTAGTCCCATAGGAATGCACATTTAAGTTTCAAAAATGTGGTTTACACATCCTGATTTCAATAAACTCATAAAACATTGATGGTCTGAGGGTCAACCTATGCATGAGACAAAGAACTACATTCTAATGAACGAACTAAAACATGTGAAATATCAATTGAAAGTCCCAAATGAGGAGATGCTTCGAAACATTTCTAGGAAAGGAAAGAGCTAAAAGAGAAGATGGAAAAGGAACAGGGGTATTCAATAGGAAGGTACGACCATGAAGAGTCCATTAGAGAAAATGTTATTTGAATTTTGAATAAACTGGAAGCATTGGAAAGGAAGAAGGAAATCTTCTGGAAACAAATATCTTGGATGAAAATGGCTTCAAGAAGATAGATACACCACTTTCTTCCATAGGACTACAATACAAAGGAAAAACATCAATATGATTACCCAACAAAGGAAAAACATCAAAAAAGAGAATGAATTACCCAACAAAGAGAAAAACATCAATATGATTACCCCCTGGAAAAAACAAAAAAGAGAATGGATTAATTTAAAAACATATTAAGGAGACAACAAAGAGATTCTTTCAACACCTAATCATACAAAGAAAAGAACACAAAGAAATATAATAAACCTTAATGAAATACATAATGGAGGAAAAGATAAGGGAGATGATATTCTCTGCAAACAAGGGGTTAAGTCCCATGCCTAGATGGATTCCAGGTTGAAATTTTTCTAAAAGCCTTTCTTCCCAATAGCAGAAGGTTGTACTCAAGGAACAATAGAAGAATCATAAAGCTCTCAACAAGTCCTTCATACTCTTAAATGGAAAACATTCTTAGCTTAACTGAAAAAATGGCAGAGCCAACTTTTCTAGATGAATATAGACTAATATTGCTATGCAACAAGGTGTATATGCTAATTTCAAAATCAATTACTAAGGGAAGGAGGACATTCTTTCTAAATATCGTTCCCTTGAAAAAGGGATTTTGTCAAGGAACAAATTGCAATTGCATAGAACACTATGCATACACTAATAGTATAAAAGTAGGGCATGTCGATGAAACTAGCCATGTCCAATGCATATGAAAAGGTAAACTGATAATTCCTCCATTAAATGCTTCTAGCTTTTGGGGTTTCTCAATACTTGAGTGATCTAAATGGATTAAGAATTGCTTCTCCTAAACCTCTTTAAATGGATCTTCTGCATATGTTTTTAAAGCTTCCACAGGGAGATCTGTCATCATCATATCTTTCAATCGTTTTGGCAGAAACTCCAGGCAGAGCACCAAAAACAGCCAATCAACAAGACAAATTGCCAGGGATTCAAATAACTATGGCAACAGATCCCCTCACACATCTCCAATTGGTAGATGATATTCTCTTGGTTGGATAGTTATGGATTATGGACCTGAAGTAGAGTAGAGAAATCCTACATAATACCTTCTACCCTATAGGGAAGAGGTAGCAAAATGTCTAAAGTCTGGTCCTTCAATACTCATCTTAAGAACCAAGTGAGAATTTGTCTAGTGTTGAGCTCCAAAAGGTTGCACTGATAACTATGTAATCAGGAGCCCCGTAGTGGAGCATAGGAATACAGCAGTAAATTGGAAAGAAACTTTGCAGAACATATAGGCAAGGATGGCTTCTTGGACCTATAGATGGTTAACCTTGGCAAGAAAATTGCAACTTATAAAATTACCAATTTACCTCTGCTCACTGATACCAGAACCAAAGAGAGTTCAAGGACTTGAAAAGGATTGAAAGGAACTTTTTTAAGGGAAAAAGCCAGGGAGGGAAGCAAAAAGGCACTTATTGGCTTGGGATAAGGTGCCCAGACCAAAATATATAGCTAGGATAGGGATGACTAAATTAGACTTGTTAGATATTGCCATTGGGGGCTAAGATGCTTTGGGGATCGTGTAATGAGCATAATCAAATTAATGAGCATAGGAATAGAGCAGTAAATTGGAAAGAAACTTTGCAGAACATATAGGAGAGGTTGGGTTCTTGGACCTATAGATGGTTAACGTTGGAAAGAAGATTGCCACTTATAAAATTACCAATTTACCTCTGCTCACTGGTACCAGAACCAGAGTTCAAGGATTTGAAAAGGGGATCGTGTAATGAGCATAGGAATACAGCAGTAATTGGAAATAAACTTTGCAGAACATATAGGCAAGGTTGGGTTCTTGGACCTATAGATGGTTAACCTCAGCACGAAGATTGCAACTTATAAAATTACCAATTTACCTATACTCATTGGCACCAGAACCAAAGAGAGTTTAAGGACTGGAAAGGATTGAACGGAACTTATCAACTTTGGGCGTCACTTAAAGCAAAGTATGACCCATGAATATAACTGATTCACTGAATGACCTCCTTAGAGTGTAGCAATTTCCAAAATGAGCTAGTATGTGGAATAACATGATCCAAGGAAAACACTTGATCCAAAATCATACATTCTAGGAAATTAAGAATGGGAATCAACTTTCAAGAAGACTCATGGAACCAGTATCCTGTAGAAAAGATGGCAGGTATGGAAGGAGTTCAAGAAATTATCATAAAGAAACTAGAAACTCTTGGGGAAGACTTGAATAACGAAAATGGAAAAGCTCAAAGTGGCAGGCTGGCAGCCAGTATATCTTAAGGAGGAAGGAAGAGACTCCCTAAGGGGAGTTTTAACTGAAAGAAGAGTTCTGTATAATAGTAGGAAGGATATCCTTAAATGGGGACGACCTACAAAAGGGGAATTCACAGTGAAAGCTATGTACAATGTTCTACTAAGTTCTAACAGAAAACAAGAGTTTACAGAGAATATGATAGTGTTTTCAGAGGAACAGAGAATTATTTAGGATTGAAAAGAAGGTATACTTCTACTATGTCATCCTAGGAAAATGCTTAAACAGACTAGCAGAGGCTAAAGTTCTTCTCTAAGACGTGAAGGTGGCCATTGAGTTAGGGGTGTCTAGGGTAGTAATAGAAGAGGAAACAAAAGTTTTCATCAAACTTCTGAGCTCCAAATTTTCAAAATCTAAATTGGGTTCTTAAAACCAAAATTGATGAAATAAAAGCACTAAAAGAGGTGTTTGAAGATATAAATTTATGTATGTGAGAAGAACAAGTAAAAATCCCAAATTCACAATAATAAGTTTATATTGCAATCCAAATGCCATGGGGCACAAGTCAGCAAGGCCATGTCGAAGGTGACTTTTCCAGCACCATGGATTGGAATTATTTATAAATTATACTAGTTAATAAAAGCATATAAGAACAGAATTCCCATGGATTTAGAATTACATCATAAAGCCAAGGAAGATTTGGAATAACGAAAGGTGGAGGGATGAGAAAGTTGCACAAGACCAAGAACTGTGATTTGAAAGTACTCTTGGAAATTATTAACTCAACATGGGGAAGATATAAGATGGGGTATCAACAAGTAGCAGCTGTCTTCCAATTGGAAGAACCAATGGCTCTCAGAATATAGATGAACTCAAAAGTGTACAAACCGACAAGTTTTGGATGATCAAATTAGGGAGCTGTTCTTTTAATTCATAAGAGAATGCAGGACCACTGCAGAGCCGGCTCCTCATAGAGAAGAGGCCTATATAGTATATACATCAAGTTACCATTCAGGAAGCAGGAAACGAAAGAGAGTGGAGCTGAAAACAGTAGAATATAGTAACGAAGGAAGGAATATGGACAGCATACACATTTGAGAGGTTGGATCATCCCCTGAAAGTGGGTTTCAAGGTGGTCCAAGGTCACTTCAAAAAGAAATGATAGTCAAATGCAGCTTTCTTCCTTACAGATTCGTACTATAGATCAGTTTACTGTAGGCATTTCAGAATGTTTTAATGAAGTAGCGTGTTATTATAATGATTCCATGAAGTGATATTATACATAAATTATAATGAATTGGTGCCATGTTCCAATAGATCACAACATTCAAAGATAAAAACAGTGCATAGAAGGCATACTTACAATTCCCTATTCCATATAGCTAAGCTTGCATATAATAATCCCAAGAGAAATTCCAATCCAAATAATATTTAGGTTGGAAGTCGAGACCAAAGTGTACTAACCTTATTGATGAATTTTCAGCAAAAATCCAGTACTACAAAATCGTTTTGACTATCAAAAAAGGCAGGCGACTCAATGACTTATCAATATATCATGGTAGATGTTTCCTTTACTTTCAGTGTGTCGTGCCTTGTTCCAGCCATGTTAACACCTATCTATCTAAAGGATAAACAAGTAGCCTAAATGTTGTCCGTGATTAACCGACAATAATGTTTTGCCTCGGAGAGTAAATTTGGGAAACATTACACATGATAACTTAAGAGAAATGATACGCACAATAGCTTAGGAGCAAGCCAAACAAAGTATGTGCTGCATAAGCAATTGATGATAAGTTTGTTTCCAGCTGAATGAGTCAGCTCGAGACTTAAGTTGGCAACCAGCTGCAGTCTTATGAAAATGGAAAAGTAAATATCACAATGTATGAGGATGGAGGTTACTTAAAATGCATATCCTATAACATAGGTCTTCAAAGTGTGGAATTCTCAACAATTGAAAAGTTTACCAATATGATACCAGTACCACAGTACACTGTACAGATTAAAAAGGAGAAACAGTGACAAAATGTTTCAATTGCTAACAAGATTTAAAGAGAAGATAGTCTTTCAATAAGAAACCAACAAAAAAATATTCAGTTTATAGGAAGCCTACCATTTGCCCTTGCTTTGCAGTTTTCTTAATCTCTGCAATAAGCTTCTTCTCCTGATTTTGTAAGCCTTGCCTCTCCCTTTCTATTTCACGAATAGATCTGTCTAGCATGCGTTTATTCTCCCGCAGAAGCTCTGCAGAAAACAAACCCATTGTCAAGTCACTCAAAGCTTTTTAGCCTATCAATTTAGAAATTAATTTTTTAGTGAAATTACATTATAAAGCTAATGCAAACAAAAAATTCCTATTTTCTGATTCTTAGTAAATTCCGGGGCCTTAACCCTGATAGATGTAAAGCTGAGAGCAGTTTTACAGGTCCTTTCGTCTCATCAAGTCTGTTTCAAGTTTAAACTGTAGATCTATGTCCAGTCAACAAGAGCATGTTGTATGCTTCTAAGAACATTGAAATCCTTGTATATTTCTTCCAATATATATTGAAATTTTTATTTAATGAAAAAAGGGAAAAATTCTCATTGCAAAAGAGTTTTTCTATTGCAAAATATGCTAATGTGGTAACTTTAACAATTAAATTATAACAGAGTTTAGTAAACATGATGACTATAGACCCAGGGTATATATTGCTAGTATCAATGTGCGACCCTTTTTATTACAGACTGTGACAAAACCATACCACAAACAGTGTTTTGCCTTTCCAAGTTTGCAATTCCTGCAGTCTAATCTATTGACATGTAAATTGGTTTGCCTCTTCAAATATATTGAAACTAAAGAATTTTCATATCCTGTTGAAGCCCATGGTTGGAGAAATACTTGTTTTTCAGAAAAATTGAGTGTAGCTTGCCTTTCTAAGAAGAGAGTATACAACAAGATTCCCCAGAAACTCTTCAAAATTGTACAGATGTTAGATTGAGTTTAGTAAACCTTACTGATGGGTGGATCCAGGGATGCCATCAGTAGTGCATAGAAACAGGACATAAATGTGCACATAAGTCCTTTAATCTTCTTTGAGTAAAGTTTCCAAGCCATCAAACTTGCCATGATAACAATACCTTGTAGATCATTTACAATTGCTACAATGGGGTGGGAATGACAAGTAAGCAGATGAAAATCGCCTGCAAGTACTTCACAGACATGAGACCCCAGTCACAAGAAACACTTCATGGACCCCCTACTGCTGTTAGTGGATTTGCCTTCCAAAAGATAGCATAGACCCACACCACCTTGGTGGCTCTAAATACTATAGAAAATTTTTGACAACTGACACACAGTTGTTAACCTAGTGGCTGGGGGCTGGTAATAGACAAGTTGTTGCCCACAGGAGTGTGGTTTAGTGGCAAGCAGCAAGGTGATTGGGTTTGTGTTAACGGGGAAACCTGGGTTCAAAGCCCCCAAAATGAGGTCAGAAGCAAGTCTTAGGTTATTTCGATGGCATGGATATACCCCTGATAGGGTGGAAGTTTAGCCAAAGAGCAGCTGTAAGTGTAAATATTTCCCAAAAACAAAAAAAAATGGCAATTGATCATTCAAAAGTATAATTCCTTGGAGTCATATGACTTTCACTGTTCGCAAACTATTTACAAAACACTACTTAGGCCCTAACATAGTTGGCAGCCCGAGAAATAAGAATCTTGGACTCTCGCGTTTGGAGCTCATACAGAAGAGAGTCAATTTGCTTTGGAAAATAATTTTGATTTATTTTGATTCTGGACAACAATCATTTTTAAGACATTCGTTAGACATAAATTCAAATAACTTTGGCCATGCATTAGTCCCAAGGGATAGCTCAGTTGGTTTGACCCTTTCCTCTAAGGCGTAATGCCCAGAGAGGTTGCGCGGCCCATTCCCACCAAGTCCTGCAGGATTACCAGCCACTATTGAAGCTGATGGTTACTGGTTAGTACCACCCTCCATCTGGAACCCTGGGGAAGTGGGGGAAATCCGCATAATGGCACTGGCAAGGTACCAGCTTCCTTATTCTTCACTTATATATGGGAGGGTGGGGGGAATTGTTTCTTCCTGAGAAGAAAAAAAATACTTTAGCCAAGCATTGCATTTCCTACAATACCTCAAAGTACCTCTCAGGCCTCTCAGGCTACCTTAAAAAGGACTCATCATGCCTAATTTAGTATAGTCTACAAAACTTATTTTAATTTAATTTACCTTGTCAGACAATGAAAAGATGCCCTAAATATGTCATCGGCAAACTGTTTCAACATGGTTTATTCTAGCAGTCAGTGAATAACAATTGGCAAAGAGTAATCCATAAGCTTTATACGAAAACTACAAATCTACAGATGCCGTAATGCCATGTACAGGCATAGATATGGAAATATCGGCTTTTATGACTCTCAGACCCATGGTGTTGGAGCAATGGCTTCTTTCAACATGAAACAAGGGCCGATTCATCATTAGTAGGCGCTAGACAGTAATTGTTAACCAGTAATTCATAAGGTCCTTGCAAATTCTTTTTGCAAAGTAACCGGCATGGGCTGTAAACCTCATTAGTTCAGTTTACACTGCAGTAGCTCTTTTCTTACAAAACTCATATATTACACAAGAGACTCCCATCGCTACATAAGCAAGGAGAGTTAGTAAATCCAACCTTGCTTCAGCTGGAAGCAAGGGTGCCATTTTGGTTGAAAACTGGATCGCCAAATCTGGTCTAAAAGGAGCAATTTCTTCCAAATTGAACAGCTTATTTGCCTCTTAAAAAGTGACATGACAACGCCATTCCAAAAAAAGGAAATGCCAGATAATCTGGTTCACACACGCACACACTCCAACCAGCTTGCAGTACCATCCACTTGTCCTCGAACCAAAACCGCTTTCCAATTAAGGGGAGCAACAAAAAGACACTGCATTATCATGTAATCCAGTCCCGAAACATCATAAAAACCTTAGAATTCCACATCACATGCTTAACTGTTTCTGGCTTGTGACAGACTTCACAACAGCCATCCGTGATTAAGATGGCCCTTAACTGCTAGACCATTGTAAAGGACCAAGTACCCAAGAACTTGAGTCTTAAAGAAGAGCATGACAGGTAGACACCTTTAAATAAAGAAGAGCATGACAGATAGACACCTTTAAATATCCGAATCCACCGTATTCTGTGATCATGAGCATTCGGTATCTGATTAAAGTGATAGGCTATTGATCAACTTGGTCTGGCGTTATCATAAAGCTTCTTTTAAGTGATGATCCATAAACGACATCCCGTAAAACCATCTCCGATCCTTCCAAATCGGCCGACAAGAACAATTATTGCTCAGTGGCAAAACTGCTTCGTCTATAATGCATTACCAGACTCCCAGACTGAAAATTTTTATTTGGGTTATTCAGAAATTAAAAACTAAATATTTCAGAAATAAAAAAACCTACATGAATTCGTCAATACCAAACTTCCGCATTAGGAAAGTTATTCGGGCCATTAAGAAATCTGACTATTGCAATCCATGATAACAGTTGATAAATTGCAAAACCCGCATGAATTCCACCATTGATATTGTTGATAAGAAATCTGACTATAGCAATCCATGATAACAGTTGATAAATTGCAAAACCCACATGAATTCCACCATGGAAATCGTTGATCCAAACAGCTTTAAGAAACCCAAAAAGACAAGGATCTCCAAAACTAGCATAAGATATCATGCATTGAATGATTTTCCAAAAATTGAACAACTGGACTTTTAAATTAAAACCCCTCAAGCAGAAGATCAGACCCAGCAGAATCAAAAAAATAATTAAAAATAAAAATAAAAATCAATTAAGTTAGCTGAATTGTGCATAAGAATGATACCCAAGGATGGTATTACCTGCAGGAGTCTTCTTTTTTCCGAAGAGGAAGCTCATATTGATTGTAGATGATCACAGACCTTGATCCAACCCCTCACGGAAAATATAACCCTTCAAATCGGGAGATCTTTTCAGTAAAATTCAACGAAATTCTTCAGTTTTTAAGAAGCCACTGTGACTTTCTGTGCAACTCTTCAAAAACGCAATCGTTAAATATTCGAAAAAACCCTGCTCTGTGATGGAGAAATATTTCGCTGACTACAATCATATGGCTCTGCGCTCTCCGCACACCTGCTCGATGGATTCTCCTCCGTCCAATTAGGCTCCTCCGTCCAATTAGACCACCGAAGGAATGGATGAAAACTTGCAATGGATGCTACACTAGGGCCTTTTGTTCCTAATTCAGAAGTTTCAATTATTCATTTTTTCTTTAGGAGCAAGTATTTAGGGTGCCATGTAAAAGCAGATTGCGTGGATAGAAGATGGGAAATCAATTTAATTTAAAATTCTATCGCGCGTCGAGCGTGTCGGTAATGCCTCTAACTCATGAATTACACTCGGAAATAACTTATAAAATATATTTGTGTCGGTTCATAAGTAATGACATGAACATGAGTAGTATTTATAAACTAGCACATTTGCATCTGCATTAGTAGTGAATGGTGAATGTTGAAACGGATTATCATTGGTCAATCATACAAACATTTTATTTTTAAAAAATAAGACAATTTTTATTAACAATTGATATCATATAGGTTATTTTTCTGTTCGAGTTTTTATACAAAACTCTGGTTTGGATATTTGAGTTCAAATCCCCTTGTGTTTCAAAAATATTATAGGCTTTGTATTTCCTAGTGATATAACATGCACCTAGATGGCATATTCACGCTGTGTAGCCTAACTCTGTGACGAGAACATTGTTGGTCTTTATGTAATTGATATTGTTATCATGATGCAAGTATTTCAGTGCCTGTGCCACGTTCATGGTGATTTGCATCCACAAAATTCAGAGGCTGAAGATAACTGCCATTAACAATCAAATGGCTAAATTATTGGACAGTGGAGATTAAAAGAAGACATAACTATTGGATGTATCACTGTCATCCAAATTGGCACCCTCCATCCTATTTCCAAAATAAAAATGCCTATCAAAGTAATTATCTTTGTATCAATCTAATAGTAATGATATTGAATATGGATGATGTGTAGCAAGCAATGACACTAAGCGTGGGTAATGAGTAAGTGTGGGTAATGAATGAATGACTTATAAACTATCTTTGTGTCAATTTATAAGTAATGATATTGAATATTGATAATGTTTATCATTTATATTTTATAATTGTTATTTATTGATATATCGATCACAAATAATATGACGCTAAAACTACTAACAATGTTAATACTAGAGTGAGGAAAGATGACAATGTTGATAAAGAAAGGGAGGATGCTAACACATTCTCAAAAGGACTTGCACTTCAAGCTCTACTTCTAAGAAAGCTTTGGGTATGAGTAATGTGCCTCATTCACTGCTTTTGTTCCACAATGATTATTTATGTGGTACATACCCAATCCTTTAAATTAAAAATGGGGTACCAATATTTTTTAACAATTTTTTACTTTTTAAAAAAAAATACTGTGGTACATCCAACCTCTAATAAAAAACTAATACTAATATATAAACCACAGTGACTCGAAAACTCTCCTCTACTCTTGTTTTGTCCATTACCCATGAATATCACCTGCTCATGTTGGAGACTCGCACTTACAAGGTCATTAATAAGATTATTAAGAGTTCTATCGTAAAAAGGTAGCATATTCCAGCTTCAAGTGACCATAACTCATTCATTTTTTTAATGGTAAAGAGAAATAACATTTGAAGCTGTTGGGTTGAAATGATGGTGGTTCTGGTTAGGGCTTCGTTTTTGCAAAGCTAAAGTGATTTTTCCAGCGTGGGGAGACGTGGATCAGTCATTTAGACGTAAATGTAGTCATGTACTACCTCATGGCCATATACACAAACCTTAGTTTGGGCAAGGGTGCTCCACATCCTCTGAGAGAGGGTTATTAACTCCCTGGCATTTGAAGGCAAGCGCATTAAGTTCGTTGGAGGTCAGGTGGGTCGGAGAAAGGGTTCAAATTTACTTGGTGTTTACATCAACACATCAAGGATCATTTATGTATTAAATGGAATTTGATGTAGTGGATTACGGTAAGGAATTCTTGAGCACGGATGAAATCTTCATCTCGAATGAAGACTTCATCTGTAGGCAAGACATAAAGCATGCCACTGATAGGGGGGTCACAAACCGTCAAATTCGATAAAGAATGGTAATCCTAGAGTAATGTTTTTGGTACAGATTCAACATGTAGATCTTGAGGGTGTGCGTACAAATCAAAGGGGTCCAGAATTGATATGTCCCATGAAGAGTTTGCCCAAGGAGCAAGAAAGTAATCTCATTTCTAACTCTTTGCATTTTAATGTCTTGCATCCAGTTGATCAGGTTCTCAGTGGAGGTGCTAAGCCCACATATGAGATTCATACAGAAGTATGTTCTCAGCCTAAAAGGAAGAAAACAAGTGTTGGAAATTCCGTAAGGAAAAATGAAGCAAGGTAGTTGGAAGGAATGTGGAAATTGGAGATATCTCTAAGATGACAAGTTGCGCTGGAGTTGGGAGATTATGCGGGAAGGTTGTCTCAACGCATGCACTGGGCTTGTGGTTGGATGTGAACTGGTTGATTTTGTTGGGGTACAGGCTCGAATTCCATACCTTGTCCCGAGGTTGGATCTGTTTCAAATTCTATTTCAAGAAATATCTCACGACGATCTTTGAAAGGTCATGGTAATGGGGATCATCAGGCCTTTACTTGAAGGAATGGGCCATATCTTTCAACCCGACTCGAGAATCCCTGTCCC
>SNQJ01S0015535.1:98216-116970 GCA_010110895.2 Picea sitchensis
CATGTGGCCAACTCGATGACAATGTTGGCATTTAGGAATCTGATCTTAAACTGGAGCAAGTGAAGATGATTTTTCTTGAAGGAATTCAACACTCTGGAACTAGATTGGTTTGGAATAATTTGGAATGTGAAAGGTCACTTCCATTTCGTATCCAAGGCATGTTTTGTGCTTGTTGTCGATGATTTCTTCTCAAGGTCTAAAGACGAGCTTGGAAAGTGCAAGCAAAAATTGTTTACGACAAACTTCATCTTCATTTGAATATGCTTATAAAGTGATATCAATGATCTGATCATGACTTGGCTATTGATAATAATCATTATCAATTTCAAAAAGAGAATTGTTCTGAACAAGGACTACTTCAGATTGTTGCTTGTTTTGTTGTATTTCATCTTGTTAGAGTTGTGATTCAAGCTAGGGAAATTTGATTTTGTCCCACGAACCTTGTAAATAGGTTAGAACATTAGTGAGAGTTGCTTTGTCAATTGTGACCGTATGTCGACAATAGAGAGTATTAGAATATTCAACGATTTTAATATTTCATCAATTCAAGCCATTCAAAGACTATTTTAGACTTCAAAGGGTTTCTTTCAACTCCACCCTTTAACAATCACACTCAACAATTCAAACTCAACAAATAGAGGGTGTCCATTTCTATCGAAAATGCATCTGTTTACAATGTAATTCAACTTAATTTCAAAAAATTACAAGTCTACTTACAAAAAAAAAATATTTGCAAATTACAATTACTCTTGATTATGGAGTTGAATTGATCTTCAGAATTGAATGTGCCATTAATGCTGCAAGTTACGATTACTCTTGATTATGGAGTTGAATTGATCTTCAAAATTGAATGTGCCGTCGATGCTTTGAATATGTTGATCTCTACGATCTATGATCGAGGAGCCATGGTGGCCACTTTACCACAACCCAAAGTGAAGCTCTTTAATCACATATCATTGAGAATTTGAAAAGTAGATGCACTGCCCTCAAGATTAAAGTATGATATACAAAAACCACTTTTTTGGATGCACAAAGAACCCCAAAAAAATCCCGTTATCGCGATGACTAAAACTGAATTGGCTGAAACTTTTGTTCCAAAATCATCCTTACAATTTTGTAGATGTCAAAACCTTCACCTTCGCTGCCTTTCCCACCTTTTGCATAAATGGTGTACCACGGTCTGAGACAATTACTTTGGTGCGAAATTATTCTACTCAAGAGGTTACAATCCCATCCATTACTACATTAAAAGCCACCCTTCCTCCTATAACATATCTGCAAGATATTGACACTCTGGATCTTTTCTATTTGATACCATGGGACAGAATTGGCTGTGATAATGGCTCTGGGAAATGAGAATTTCTGAAATCGATTTGTCGAGAAGGAATTTTTTTATGAACTGTGTCTTTGCATAGTTGATTACATTAGTGAATGTGTAATTTGATGATAATCACTTCAAGGGCGTGCCAAGTATTAAGAATGTGTGTTTTTTTCTAAAAGGTCACAAGTGCAAATCCAGAGGTGGTAGGGTATGTATACTTCCGTAAGGTTGTCTTTGCATAGTTGATTACATTAGTGAATTGTAACTTGATGATAATCACTTCAAGGGCTTGCCAAGTATTAAGAACGTGTGCTTTCTCCTAAGAGGTCACAAGTTCAAATCCAGAGGTGGTAGGATATGTATACCTCCGTTGATTTTATCAGTCAAATCGCTGAGCAAAGGGTGTCCCTTGTCCCACAAACAAGAAGTCTCATACACAAATTTGATGTCTAACTTGACAGTAACATTAAAAATAAATTATTATTATTCAAAAACTCACTAAACACAACACAACTGAATTGAAACCTAAAAGAAGTGACAAAATCCTGTGCTCCGTTCTTCCTAACTTACGTGATCACGTTTGTCCCAACCGAAAGTTCTCAACCATGACTAATGATAGAAATACAAATAACTTCGCTATCCTTACAGGTTATGGGAATCATGGATCGTGTCATGCTTCTTCAGACAACAGGCCGACGCCAAATTGATTTGAGACACAGAGATTTGGTTAAGTGAAATGCTTCAGCACACACATTTATTCGACGGAGTCCCAAAGAATTAAATTTAAGTGCTTGCATTCTGCTTACTGGATCACTTTCATTATCCACACTCACAAATAACAAAATCTATTGGTTGAACTGTTCCCATAAAAAAAAGAGCTACAATTGCTTAGGCTCCATGAAATATAAACTATTTGATTGTACACCACTCAGATCCGCACTATTGGATTTTGCCATGCACCAAATCTTGCAGAGAGAGGAAGAATATGCAGGGATTTGACCCCAGAAGAATGATAGATGGAAGGAGAGTTGTAGAAGCAAGCGCCTCAGAAGAACATGTCGCCACGACGCCTTCAGTCCAAGGAAAGACCCCAATCTAGATCGATTTCTTTCGTGCAAGCTTGCTCGAACAAACCCACAGACAATACAAAGTTGCAGCACGCCAAATCCCAGGAGCGGATTCATTTGATAGATTCTTGACAAATCTTCGACTGCACGTCCTTTACACCTTGGCAACACTAAACCAAATTCATATCAGAGCGCATGGATAAAAACAGGCTCCTCAAGGCATTTATGCATGAAATCGACGGGAAAGAATAAAGGAACTGCATATACGAAGGAATAAACAGGGGGAAAAGTAATGCAGAAACCCTAGCAGAGGGCGCCGGTTTCAATAATGGAGGGCAATGCAGAAACCCTAGCAGATAGAGATGAGGCTCAAACTGTAGAGTAACACATAGGGGCGCATATGCTCATGGGAGACAAACTCGCAGACAGAGGGACAAAGTCAAAGTTGCAGGCAATTACCATAGCTTAATTAAGGTTCTAAGAACTATAGGCACTCCGATACCATTGTTGTTAGAATGCACCAGAATGAAGATTAACATGATATATCATCATTTAGTAATATGATACACATATAAATACATGATTTATGACTTTTGGATTGGTCTTCTAAAAGATCTTTTGGATTTTTAATGATAATTCATATTCATTTTCAAGTGAATAATACTATAAATCTAACTGAGTAGGTTTTCAATAATATATTATGAATAAAAAAACATCACTGAAATTTGTGACATTCTCATTGGATGGAGGTATGTGAGGTTACACAAATATATATATATATATATATATATATATATATATAATTAAATTTTTTTGTAAATCAACAATGATTTATATTATTTGGAGAGAATTCATTATTCAAATCATTTAAACTTTAATTTTATAGCTAATTTTCAAACATTTTCCAATTTCACATATTGAATATTGATATGAAGACTAGAAAAAACAATAAGCTTGATCATTCTATTTAATAGTTATCAAGTCTTAATCCAAGCACATATATAATACTACATTTAAAAATTCCCTAATAACATTTCAACAATGAAATAGAAAGACGCCTTACCCTCTTGTCCAAGTTGAAGAACGACAATAGCTTGGCACGATGTTTTGGTGACTTAGGCATGTTGTGCATGCAGTGTTAACTTTTGGGTTACTTTGAAAGTGTTTATACCATGTTTGGGAGTGCTTCATGAGATTTTGGGTAAATGGTGTATGTTTATCGCTCCAATGGTATGAAATGGATTAGTTGGATGCTTGCTTGGCATTCCTCCCTGGGGCATTGGATTTTTCTTGACAACTTGGGGGACATCTTTCATGATGACCACATGGAGAGGTTCTCTTGCTTGGATCAGGCTCTACTCAGGAGGAGAATTGTGTATCTTGGAGGAGGGCATCAAGCCCTAGACAACATGTGGTAGCTTGGATACTTGTATGGAGACTTGGATTGTAGGGGGAGTGGACCCAGTCTAGTACATCGCTTAGGAGGAGAGTTGGAGTCCATGTGGGCTTGTGACAAAGGGGTGCAAACACACCTTGTGTACCAACATCAGTTTGGAGTCTTTATTGTGTATTCCATCACCTTTGAGCATGACATGTGTACTCTTGGAGTGGAGTGCTTCACTTGTGTAGGCATACAAGTGTTTGTAGGAGGGTGTTGTTGATGTTTAGATTGGTTAAGATCCAAACAACAGCCTCACGAGGATATGAATCCCCTTGTGTTTTATAGAGGTGGTACTCCTCTGTCATAATAGGAAAGATGTATCTTGATGCTCTTGGATTGGGGATAATGCTAGATAGAAAACCCCAAGTCTTTATTGCTTAGTTTTATATGGAATGGTTCTTGATAACCAAATCTGCTCTTTATGTGCAACAAGTAACCTCTTAACAATAAAAATATTGAAGAAAGACTTCAATATCAGAATAAATGTATGCTCAACATCATTTATACAAGCCTCTGAAATACATGAATACAAAAGATGCAACCATATTTTCGTGCAAGAAAAGAGTGAAATGATCTTGATCATTTCAGAGAACTTTAAAAGAGTAATGTGGTTAAAACTGAAAAAGAGTTAGATAAACACACTCTAAAAATATCACACTTAGAAATCCCAAGATCTGAGAAATCATTAAAGTCATGCCCCGAAGTAGTTCTTTGTGGAGTTTATTACATGAAATATATTCTTCATTACAAAGCATACAGTGAACCAATTGACTAATGGTTCAGAAACAAAGCTTGCTAAACACAAGGACTAAATGCCCATGAATCAAATAGACAATCCTGGCTTACATTTAGCAGTCACATATATTGTTGTCAATACTCCATGATCTTATAGAGAAAAGTCTTGGAAGAATACAAGAAAAACACTCAAGAGCTCAACCTTATGCTCAGTTCATAAATTCAAGCATAAATCCTTGAGAAAAATAGTGTAGAAGAAGAAGAAGCAAGAAGAAGATGATTTCTTTTTTTCTAATTAGAAACTTGGCTGCATGATGATGGCTGGACCTTTCTATTCTGATCTTTTGATTTCCTCCAAACTTTCTTTGATGGTTCTCTATCTCTTTTAAAATCTGCTTCCAATATTTCTTGAAGTAGTTAGTGTTTTTGGTATTTCTAGGAACTTCCACATGCATCCTTCTTGGATTAACCACTCTAATTAATGCCTCATTGAAGTCTTATTAATGAATTTAAGTCATTGACATTCGTTCCTTGAAGTAGGGCCAATTTCGTCTCTAATAAAAGTATTTTAATAAACTTTTATTTTGAATTTTTTTATTTGATTTCCTTTTTAAAAGTGAATTATGTTTTAATATTTTGAGCAAGATATTTGACCTTTCAGCCATGTAAACCATTCTAGATGTAATCTTCATCATCCCTAATTTCCAATGAGTCCTTCTAAGCACAATTTGGAGTTTTAGATCTCAAGTTATTAGCTCGAGAAGTCGAGGTTCCAAGCAGATTTATCAACAAACCATGAAAACATAGCTGATTGTTCTTTCAATTTCTGAGAGAATAATGGCCAATTTTAGCCATTAAAACCTTTTTCCATTGTATTCCTCGTCAAATTAAATTTCCAACGAGGTATAGTTTTATGAAAATAGAGGTCGAGAACTCAATATATGAGCTCGAGAAGTTAGAGACTCAACCATCGTTCATCAATTTCGTGGATCAATATCGGCCTTCCATTTGAATTCGCCTTTTAAAAAAAATACTCCATCCCACAGGCATTGTGGAAATTGATGTTGTAGTGTTTATATAGTAAAGTTTACCATTCCTTTCATGTGGAACATAAGGAGACTATGTAGATCGACCCTTAGGAAGCTTATGACTTTAATAAAATTTTGATGGCCCACTTGCCCAATCAACGCCCTAGTAAGCATCCCTGTCATTGCCATGTGTCATAGTGTGATAGGTTTCCTAAGATTCCACGTGTCATGATGTCATTAGCTACCACATGTCATAGTTTCATTGGTCGTCACATGCCTTTATTTGATTGGTTGAATAAAACTTAGGAAAAGTCTTAAGTATGTAAATGGAGAGAATGTGAGGATGACAAAGAGTAATGGCAGGTCAGTGGAGGAGAGAGAATCAGAGGTAAAGGAGTGGGATCGAAGGCAAATGAAGTAGCGGGGATGGAGGGTGAACCCATGATGTATGGAGAACCCACAGAGTAGAGAGTGGAGGTGATGAAATGCAATAAAATGGTTAAGTGTAGTGGATTGATTGGATGTGTGAGGGATGGAGTGGAGAGATAAGTGGGAGATAAGTGGAGTAAGAAAAATTCTAAGTATAGAGAAGAAAAAGAGGGGGAGAGGGACTGTAGTGAGGAAAGGGGAATGGGATGAGTAATAAAAATTCTAAGTATTAGAGAGTGAGAGGGGTGAAGTGAGGAGAGGGAGAAGGGGGTAGGAAAAAAAAACTTAGTATAGGAGAGGAGAGGAGTATAGAGAGGAGATGAATATAAGAAATAGACTAAGTCATATAAGATAGTAGAAAGAGATAGAGATAAAACATAAGTTGAAGTATGAGAGATACTTGACTTACAAGGGAAAAGAGTTAAGTATGGAATATGGGAGAATAAGATAAGCTTAAAGAACATAAGTGTGGTTTGAAGACAATGACTGTGGTTCGAAGAATTCTTAGTTCCAAGAAAAATTAACTGTGTTGCACATGGAAGAAGTGCTCTTTGGGAGGTTAGACAAAAACTTAGATATATTGAGCATACAAACTCAGATTCTTAATCCATAAAATGTGTGATGAAGCTAATACTGGGGGCTACATTGTGAGATTATAATCATTAAAAATTTCTTTATTCTAATATCAATTTTTTTATTATTCCAAAGAGTGGGAAAATGAGGGTGACCAAATTTTTTAATCAACACTTGCTTGTAAGGGCCTGGGCCCACACTGTATTATTGGCCTCCATTACCTCCCATATGAAGGAAAGAGTCATTTAATTCATTATCATCATACTCTTCTATTTGTACTTGTCTTCTTGGAGTGATTCGCTAGGGTTCATGTGGAAACCCTAAGAGAACTTATACATGGTAGGAGGACGTCTTTGTTAGAGATTTCTCTTGTGACTAGGGTTGATACTTGTGAAGAAGAAGAAAGATGTGATCAAGTTGAGTGTACTAGTGATATTCTCTCTCTTAGATCTTCATATGTACTTGATTTCGCTCTCTCTAGGGTTGCTAGGGTTTCTTGATCTTCAAAGAGCATCTTGAAGTCTAGGGTCAAGGTTTCATCCCTTGAACACATTGAGATTAGGGTTTTGAGATGAAATCCTAAGAGTGTATTTGTGAAAGGGAAAGTGTTGGATTCTTGCGAGAGAGGTGAATGGTAATGAAATTAATCCCTTTAACCATATAATACAAGTGCTATATCAATGAAACAATATTATCCAATAAGCTAGAGTAATGAAGCAATGAACAAATGAACAATCCCATACACACATGTCCATTTTGATTGTTTCACATGGAAACTAAATGCGGGAGAAAACTACATAATGAGTTTTCTTATATGTCTTGAGAATTACATTCACGTTAGGCTTACCAACTTCTTGTTTTTTGAGATACAGGCTGGAAGGGGCTCCAACCCCTGGTTTCTGGGGCTACAGCAGGGGAATTCAACTCCCCAATTCTCAGGCTACAACCCGAGGAAGGCTACAACCCCCTATGTTATTGACTACAATTTGGAAGGTGGCTACAATACTGTCCCTTGACCCAGATCACGCCACCACAGAGTAGAGTAGAATGATGGAACCAGCATGCACTATCCTTCATGAGATATGCAGCGTGAACTGTACCAATAAATGAACCATGCATCAACCAGCCATCAACTTTGTAATCACTGTACCATAAACAAGTGCATCAACATGCATCAACACCATTAATCAACTTTTGTACCATAAACAAGTGCATCAACCATGCACAATCCTGTAATCAACTTGTACCATAATAGAGTGCATAGCCATGTACCAAGTATGTACCAATCATGTCAACTACTCATCAGCTATGACTCATCAATATGTACCAACATCATCCTTCTGCACACCTCATGTGTATTAAGCCAACTCATCAGCTTCACTTGTCTCAACCATGTACTCAACATGTACCTCAACCAAAGCCCTCCCATCAATTTCATCATCAAATCTGATTTGTGGCTCTATAATATACAATTGTATGTGATCACATTCCTACCTGGAAGCCTTCATGCTTTTAAAACAAGAGACTAGCATTTTCATCAAACTTTTCTTTAGTCTCACATGCCTAGTTTTGAATTAGTCAGCAACCCTAACTTGAGTAATCCTTAACTTTGAACCTGTAATGTATAATAAAGATTTAGAGCGATACAAAATTTTTCTTCAATTGTTTTTTTATGCAATTCCTAGAGGTGGCACTGCTTGTAACCTCTCGAAAAGGAGTTATAGCAAAATGACATACCAACCTGGCGAGATTAGAAACTATTCAGAAGGCGACAACTGAAGCGTGCCCAGCACAAAATATTTGATAGAATGATATGAAACTATTAAATGGCATGCTACAGACTGTACCTAACCAACACATTTTTTCATCATGAATTTGGATCTATTATGAAAGAGTTATGACGTTTTTACCCAAAACACACGGTTTTGATTAGTTTCAGGACTGTCCACAAATCCTATTTTCCACAGTGTAACTCAAAAATACAACGACCCATAGAGATGAATTTTTATACAGATACTTCGGATGTTTTCTCACTTGAATAGAAGTTTCAGGATCTGAATCATTATAAGGAAAAAGTTATAGCGAAAATGGTGAGATAACTTTGAAAATAACATGCCTTAGAAGCACCATCAAAATTTATCCTTCCTTGCATTTAGAGGCCTTCTTTCTTCAATTTCCTTAAATTTAAACTTAGATATCATTTGTAAACCTCAGAAACCTATATATATTCAATATTCTTAAGTGTAGTTCAAATGAGAGAGCAACCTCATGTTATACTCTCCAAGTAACTTCCTTAAAACATCTTCCTAGGTCACTTGGCCCCACTTTCCTTATTTTAGAGGGTTGGGTCCACTTCTACTTTCTCCATTAAAATTATTATTGAAATAATTTATTTTGTATTCACTTTGAATTATAATACACTCATCACTTCCACTTTGTATTTACATTTTCAAATCTGTCCCTTTGAGTACTTTGACCTTTTGGGGCTTCTAGATGAACATGGGGTCCTCAACCCATTAGGGCCATAACTCTCAAACCGTGAGGAGTTATGTGATGTTCTACAATACCACCAAGAAATGACATGACATGTACTATCCATAGAATAGTATTATCTGAAAATATATCCTTAACTCATGCCGTTACCCATCAAACAAACTTGGGTCCATTACCGCAAACACGGGGTCCTCAACTTCTCATGGCCATAACTCTCCTAACGTGAGGAATTATGTGACATTCCACATACCAAGTAGTAATAAGAACTATCCATCTAGGTGGCACCCTGAAACAAATTCACTTTCCTTCATCTCATTCCACAATTAAGCATGGGTTCTCTTACTCCTGGCGTCTTCTGTGAGGAGCTTTCACCATAAGGGGACCACTTTGGAGTTCATCCATATTTACTTCTTATCTTTCACCATAAGGGGACCACTTTGGAGTTCATCCATATTTACTTCTTATCAACCATGACAAAACAATAATGAGTCATATTTACATCAAACACTATTGGGTCTATTACCCAAACCTTTGTGCTATGGGTCTTTCTTCAAGGGTTGACATCAATGACAACCAACCTTAATCAACAGAAATAACGAAACATATTGCTTTGGAGGACTTGTTTGAGTGATTTATCCATGTTGGATCTCCTTGGTTGAGCTAGGTTTTTTCTTTCTTTTCTCTAGCTAGGATTTTGGAGAGTTAGTGGATTCTATTAGTCTCGTGATAAGACTATGTAATGTACATTAATTTCATCTTATGTGTATAAATTAAATTTTTAGTGGTTCAATACTTCTGTAAATTGCAGGTTTGGTTTTCAACCATATATGTTCTTCATGGTTTGTAATTTAAAACTATACATGTCTCATTGATTTGACATAAGTAAAATAAAATCATGTTAAGTGATTTAACATCATAATTGAAGATAAGAGTTGTTTCATCGCTATAAATAAGATTTTTTAGATATGGTTTATACATGGTAAGATTTCCCTATAGGGTTGAAACTTATCATAACACTTTGGTATCTTTTCTCCTTGGAGTGCCTAAAAATCCGGGGTTGTTAAGAATTGAAATATTATCCACTTCCATTTTTGTTTTGTTATATATTTCATAATGACTCTAGAGATGGAAATTCCCAGGGTTAAGATCATAGAAACCTTTAATTAAAAAGGTGAAACTTCTATTTTTCTTTAAAAACTTTGATAGCAGAAGTTCCCACATGGTATTGAATATTTTTTGGTTGAGATCACTCTAGGTGTAAGAGGGAGGTTGTAATTCAGCTGAAAATTACTTGGGAGAGGTGTTTAACCTTGTTTAACGTTGTTGGATGTGACACCCTAGGTTGCTTGAGACAAGCATGTGCCCCTATGAGAGGTTTTAACTAGTTTCTCTCATGATGAGAGGTGATGGATATACTATATTGATGGTTGTTATGGATGCATTTTCAGTGAGTGTAATGCTTAGGAGGATCTGTGATATGTACCTTATTTTTTCCAAGGGTTGTAAGTGATAGGTGGTAGATCTATGTGATTATTCGTTAATATGATTTTATTTTCAAGAGGTGATATGCCTAGGAGGATCTCCAATAGGTCCTTGATCTATTCTGGTAGGTGCTTGTGTATTTCACCTTCGATAGGTGGATGATCTTCTTCATATTGTATATTTTACAATATGGATATGGATTTATCAAGATTGATTGAGCATGGTGCACTTCTAGTAATGAATGGTGTAGTGTTTAGTTTGGCTTAGTTGTGGTAGACAAATTCAATAAGTGATCAGACTTGGAGAGCAAGGTTTAGTGAGGAGGGTTGAGTCACAAGCCACCAAGTTTAGGTTAAGGTGATTTTGTCACTTAGAAGTTAAGGAAATTCAAGGGTTCAAAAGTAGTTCTGGAGTAGGCATATGTGGCACACCGGGTCTCAAGTTAGAGTTGTAATTGAAGTAAGACTTGATAGTGGTTCATGCCCTCAACATTAATCGAGACAATTTTACCCCCAATCACTTCCCCACAAGATGCTTGCCCAAATCTTACGGTCGTCCACCTCTTGAGGGCATGCGACACTACGACAGTTCTCACTTAGCTTCTTGGAAACACCAAGGATACTTCTTCTGGACTACGCCTCTTCACCTAGAGCATACCTATACTCCGTTCTAGGATACAGGCGAGTCACACTCCTACTCTAGTGAAAATCACTTGTATACTTAGATGATTTTTTAATAGCTTAACACTTAGTCATTTAAGCATACATCCATGAACATGCAAAGCCAAGAGAAATTTTTTGAAACAAACAAGAGACACACAAATATAGTGCGGGGGGCACAGGACGTGCCTAACACTTGACTAAGACTTATTATTTTGAAACAATTACAATATGAGTACTACTGGCTCAGTTTATAACTTGGACAAAGTCACATGACTCACCTCACCTCACCAAGACACTCGTACACAAATTCATCACACCAAGACTTGTCCGTCATAACAACTTTCACAACTCCTGTGGTGCACCCAAGACATGTGTTCACCATAGAATCACCATATATTATTTGTTGCAAGAATTCACATAGACCTGTGGTTCTATCTCATAGCATGCCTCACCCATACCTGCGATAAGACTTACCCAACTCCAAATTCACCTTGCCTGCTGCTAGACTCAACCCAAAGACGGTCATCCCAACTTTGTCCACATAATCACCTCAAGGTAGAAAAATTCCTCCCATTTCGAGTGACTTGGATCCTTGAGAGAGCTCGCCCCTCCTTGTCCAAATATGCTTCAGAACCTTAGAGTTTATCTTGTCCTTTTCACTTTCTCTATGCCTTGTGCTCTTATATGGACTCCAAATTTTACCTTTGTGAATCATCACGTCCTTTGGGTGTGCGATGCCCCTTTGCAAACATCGCAATTGAATGAACTGATGTGCTCCTTTACATAATCAATGTGCCCAAACGAATCCATGCGCTCATCAACCTTCATTTCCCTTGGGACTGACGTACCCGAACCTTGGTGTGTTCCTCATGTCAACACAACCCAACCTATTTGGTGCGCCCCTGCCTTGTGCTTCGCCTCATGATTGGGAAATCCCCTTGGGGTGTTCGTGCATCCAAGGTGCCTACTTTTCGAACTAGTGTGACTCTTGGGTGTTGGAGCAACCCCAAATTCTGTCTCCTTGAGGAATTGGGCGAGGGTCCTCCCACCCTTCTAGCTGATTACCTTACATCCTTCCTCACCTCAAGTCATTTCCGTCCTAAAAAACATCCATAAAATCTGTGGTCTCCAAGTCTATTCCTTAACTTCTTCCCCCATCACAACTAAGTCCGCTGGAAACCCCAAGTTTCATGCCAAACCCCAAATTATGCCAAAGTGAAAACCCCAAGTTTCCTTGTGAAGTGGAAACTCCAAGTTTCCAACTTGCAATGCAATCATCCCCAACCTCATGCAACCACTTGCACTGCTCTCTTCCCAAAGTTGTGTGCATCCAATATGCCCGCTACAACGGAAGGACATCTCATCCCCAACTTTGTCTGCAATGACCAAGTTTCCATTGTCCTGCTATGATGATCACACTCTATTCTATTGTTGTTGCTGCCTTGATTACTTATTAAAAAATGTCTAAGTGTAGAACTGTTGTGGCCTAATTGTTGTGTCCATAATTCAACCATCTATGCCATGTATTCGCACATTGATATCCCCCATGCCTTGGAATGATTTGGCATCTAGTCCAGTCGTCGCGCCCAACTCACGAGAATGAAATTCCTCATGCCCAAACTTATTCGTTTATGTCCGCATCTCTGTCACTCCATCCAACTCCAAAGAATAAGGAAATTTTCCACCATCACCTTACCACTGTTGCCATCATCCAATCTTTGTCAAGGAGATCCTCCACATTGTCTAAGTGCTGCACTTCGAACCTACTGGTGCGTTCATACTTTGACCTCTCATTCATGCTCTCGTGCACTAAATCTCCAAGTGTTGAACTATCACATTCGCTCCTTGATAATGCACAACATGCCCAAAGTCTGGTCACCTTCCTTCCACAATTCAGTCCATTCGCGTAAAAATCCCAAACCAAGGCAAGGTCACCCCTCACCTTGTTGCACTATGAAGTCACTCCAAAACAAAGTCATTTGCGACAACTTGAATCCACTTCCCACCCCATGGTGAATTAATCCAATCTTCTACAACCAGACACATTCCGCATCACATCTAAGTCTGCAAAGAGTTAAGGGAAAACACCGTGCATCTCTGCATGTCCAACCAATTCTTCTGTTGCAACCCAAATTGCGATGAAGTCCACAAGTCTGGCTTCCTTGGCCAAATTATCCTCATCTTCATCTATGTCTTTGGATATGAAATGTCCCATATGCACCAAGAACTGCATATCCAGACTACCTTTGCCCCATTAATCCATCACCAGAACATGCTGCCGTGTCTACCTCTCTATGCATTTGGAAGGGTTAGGCTTCACCCTCAACCATGTTTCCCAATGCAAGAGAAAATCCCATTCCCAAGCAATCTCTTCATGCTGCAATCTGCTTGTCTGCACAATCCTCCAAACCAAGGAATGTCCTCAACTCACCTCCTTTCATCGAGTCACCTCTATGCAACTCAACATCTGCGATGAGTGTGGCCAATGCACCCACACTACTCAAATGTCCCAACGAACTATCCAAAGTGCTCCAAGTAGAACAAGTCACCCCTAAAGAAATTCCATGCTTTAGGCACGTTCAAACCAATACTCCTGGCAACCTCAACCAATGACCCCAATGGATCTCTGAGTCATCTCACAATCATCCACAAGTCACTAAGGTATGCTATGCCTCATCCAATGTCCCATACCAAAGGTGAGTGGACACCACCCCAGTCACTTGGTCTGCATTCTTCCCATTCAAGTTGGCTGCCAACAATTCTTGGTCAACTTCTGTGTTGACTCCATCCGTCTCCTAGAATATAACTTCCTTTCACCTCCTGCAAGCATCGAAAATCTAGAACTTTCATCACGAATTTCAATTCATCGCATGAACCAAAAAATATGGCTAGGGAACCAACACACCAAGGTACCTCATCCAAGAGTTAGACAACTCCTCAAGTCACCTCCACAACTGCATCCAAATCTGCCTAAGTCCACCATAGGGCTCGTCCAAGTAGGTCACTCCAAAATATCCACACATTCAACCAAATCAAGGCATCCCAATTGCTACATGACTTATTCAAATATGGACTACTTGAGCCACCCTCAAGTCTTCCGATTTTCACCGCGGAAACATATTACACTTGAACCACCAATTCATTCGACTTCCCTTCAAAGAACTCACTGCAACACTTAGGAAATGCAAGAACTCAAAACTAGCCATACATTTCCAACGACATTCTTGGCTGCACCAATGGTTTAAATTTGTTGTCCTGGACCTTCACTCTCCCAAGGCACTGACTCTCTGCATGAAATCCCCTCAATCACCATCTGCAACTACACAAACCTTCATAACACCTTTGTTGTGATACAAGGATGAGTCTATCTATCTACTTCAAAAATACATCTAAGCTCCAAAATTCCCATGCAACCGGTCGAACTCATCTACAATTTCTTGCCATCTCCACACATTGATTGCTTCCACTTCAAGGAACCATACACACACCAATTGACTTCCAAGTCATATTGCTATTAATTGACTTGTGTATCTCTGGAAGAGTTACCTCATTTGAAGGCTGCAGTCAACCCACTCATCCAACAACCCAACTCGACTCAACTGTCATTATTGGTGATAAACGACACGAAGATGTCATGACGAAAATGTGCCCAACCAACTACCTTGCTACGAAGCTTCTTTAGGTTACATCAAGTCGTCTAAATCACCCAAGTGCTTCAACTAGTCGCATTTCCACTTTCCTTGTCTTGAGTCTACACATAGGTGCGTTCTCTTTGTCGCAACCCAAAACTTCTCCACTTCATGATCACTTCTTTTATCACCCCCCGTGATCACTTCTATGATCAATCTCTATGATCACTTCTGCAGTCATTGCTGTGATCACCCTCTATGATCACCCTCTATGATAATTGTTGCAATCAATCCTATGATCATATTTACGACAAGTCTTGCGATCATCCGCCTTGCCCAAGTGCTTCATGTCACCACAAAATCTGTGCTTGGTCTTCTCAAGGTATGCACACAGGTCTATCACTTACTTCCATCACAAGTCAAACCAACCAAGTTTGCGCCCAGACCATCTCTGTAATGGAGCACAACACCTCACTGAACCATGCACCAAGTCTGCACCCAAACTATCTCCGTGCCTCAACACCACTGTTCTAACTGTAGTATTGGTGAAGAGCCAAATCTACTCTGATACCATCTATTGCTGAGATAGTGGTGAAGAGCTAGCCAATTTGTTCACCATAATCAACTCTGATACCATCTATCACATCCCCACAGGATGCCTACCCTAATATTGCGATCTTGCACCTTTTGAAGGTGTGCGACATAGGGACGGTTCTCACTTAGTTTCTTGGAAACACCAAGGATACTTCATCTAGACGACACCTCTTCACCTAGAGCATACCCATACTCTGTTCTAGGCTACGAGCAAGTCACACTTCTACTCTAGTGAAACTCACTTGTATACTTAGACGATTTGTTAACAATTGAACACTTATTCATTTAAGCATACATCCGTGAACATGTGAAGCCAAGAGAACACTTGTGAAACAAACAAGAGACACACATATATAGTGCAGGCGACACAAGACGTGCCTAACACTTGACTAAGTCTTATTATTGCGAAACAATTACAATATAAGCACTACCAGTTTGGTTTACAACTTGGGTAGAGTTTCACGACTCACCTCACCTCACCAAGATACTCATACACAAATTTGTCACACGAAGAATTACCCATTGTAACAATTTTCACAATTCATGTGGTGTGCCCCAGACACCCGTCCACCACAGACTCACCGTATCTTCTTTGTCGCAAGACTTCACACAGACCTATGGTTCATTCTCATAACATGCCTCACCCAAAACTGCAATAAGAATTCCCCAACTCCAAAGTTGCCTTGTTTGCTACTAGACTCAACCCAAAGAAGGTCATCCCAACTTTTTCCATAGAATCACCTCAAGGCAACACAATTTGTCCCATGTGGAGCAACTTGGCTCCTTGAAGGAGCTCGCCCCTCCTTGTACAAATATTCCTAAGAAACTCAGAGTTGATCTTGTCCTCTTCACTTGCTCTATGCCTTCTTGGTTGTGCGCCTTGTGATCTTATATGGACTCCAAACGTCACCTTGTGAATCATCGCATCCTTTGGGTGTGTCACACTCCTTCGCGAACCATCGTGCCCAAACGAACTGATGCTCCCCTTCGTGGAACCGGTGCACCCAAATGAACCCGTGGGATCATCAACCTTCACATCCCTTAGGACCAACATGCCCCAACCTTGGTGCATTCCTCATGTCTACGTGCCCCAACCTCTTTGGTGTGCCCCTACCTTGTGATTTTCCTCATGCTTGGGAAATCCCCTTGGTGTGTTCATGTGCCCAAGGTGCCCACTTTCCCAACTAGTGCGATTCTTTGATGTCAGAGAAACCCCAAATTCCGTCTCCTTGAGGACTTGGGAGAGGGTACCCATGCCCTTCTAGCCGAATAACTTGCACCCCCCAATTCATCTAGGAAGGATACAATAATTCCATGGGGTTTGAATGAATAACCATTGAATTGATTTCACGGATGAGGAAATCATATTTGGAGAACCTAAATTTCTCCAACATAAAAAATACATAACACAAGTACAAGCCACTTCGTTCACCACACACCTAAAAATATTCATGTCAAGAGAAGATACTTGGATCTGAAAAGTGACATGATAGGGAAGTCTAGGCTTAGACTGGCTGAAGTAAAAAGTTATTAAATGAGAATATGAAGGATCAAATTTCACAATATCTCAATAACATCTTTCTCGATGGTGGGAAACTTTGAAGGAATTCTAATGCAAAGTCCATGGTGCAAGGTGCCTTAGCTAAATATTTTACAATACAATAATAATTCTAAGTATTTAGGCATTTGGTTGTACATCGACCTTTGTAAAACACCCTTTGGAGGGTGAGGCATCATATAAGTCACCGACTTCTCAATCTAAAGAGGGATAATTTGTTGTGACATGGATGCCTCTTTATCCATAGATCTAGGATGAGGAACATCATAATTACTAGCTCAGATCTAGATATTAGTATCCTTGTCACACATATAAACATTGACATTTGATTTGTTACCCCTTGATTTCCCCCTTACTTTGCAGGATTTCCAATAACCGTTTTCTTCCCTTGCAGAGGAAATGAATTAGTAAGCACTATAGCAGGTTGTTGGACTTCTTATTGTGCTATCCATCACTAAAATTCCTCCATTTTGGGACATTGATAAGTAAGGTGATCTCTCTTACAAATCCTGCAAGTCAAATTCACCTTGTTTTTCTACTTTTTACCCCCCACAACATTATTTGAGTCATTATTATTGTATGACTTTGGCCAAAGCTAGAATTTTTCTTTTTTCCTTCTCGTTTCCTTTGGGTTGTTAGTTTCCCTTCATATTTATTTTTTAGACTGAATGGACATTGAAGATCTAGGTAGTGCCTAAGGCATTTTGAGTATATTGCATAATTGTAGGTGTATTAGAATCTAGGAAAAAACCAAAGTTACCGACTTAATGAGCACTGTGACCTCAAAATGATAACTCTAGAGTAAAAGATCCATATTTTTGTGTCAAAAACACCAAAATAATCTTCGTTTCAAAAAATGGTGCTACTGGTAGCACCTTTTTTTACAAGGTGGTTAAAATTGTGACTTACTTGAAATCATTGTCTTGACAACCAATACCGTTAAAATTGCATTGCAAAAAATTGACCTTCAAATCGAAAAGTGATGCTACTGGTAGAATCCTTCTTATTTATGGAGTTAAAATTGTGACTTAATTGAAACAGTAGCCCCGATCACTGGTACTGCCAAGAGCAAAGAACTTCAAATTAGCTTGTAAATCGAAAAGAGGTATTTTTTTATTAATCAATTTTATTTTATTTTTTAAATTTACATTAAAAACAAATAAATTGAAAAAAGAAACTCCACATACATGTTTCTTTAGTTTTCTTTAAACCGAAAAGACACATTTTTCTATTTGATTTTTTTGAAAGAAAAAAACAGGGTTTTAGAAAAAAACAGGGTTTTAGAAAAAAACAGGTTTTTAGAAAAAAACAGGTTTTTAGAAAAAAACAGGTTTTTAGAAAAAAACAGGTTTTTAAAAAAAAACAGGTTTTTAGAAAAAAACACATTTTTCTATAAAAAACAAAATTTTGATTAAAAATCCCCTTTTTAAAAATTGTCTTAATTGATGAAAATACACATTTTTAAAAATGAAAAACAATTTTTTAATGAAAAAACACCCCTTTTTTTAAAAACAAAAGCAATTTGTTTTTTTTTAAAAAAGGTTTAAAATCAAATAAAAAACAAAAAAAACCAAAACAATAACACAAAACATTAAAAGCAAATGTTTAAATTATTGAAAAAAAAACCCCTTTTAAAAATTGTCTTAATTGATGAAAATACACTTTTTTAAAAATGAAAAACAATTTTTTTAATGAAAAAACACCTCCCCCACCCCCCGTTTTTTTTTGGTTAAAAACAAACT
>SNQJ01S0015535.1:127495-156402 GCA_010110895.2 Picea sitchensis
GGGACCCCCCTAGGAAAGCGCCCGACGCACATGACACAAAGAGCAAAGGAAGTTGGGATCGTCAGATGCAGTTGTCAAATCTGACGCGCCCACACACACACACATGCAAAGAATATAACACATACCCAACACTTTCCAGTGCTAGAATTCATCATCTGATACACAAAGAGAATATTGATGAAAAGTTTGGGAACGTGCAACATATTCTTGAAGCTTCTGTTGGTGAGTTCAATCCTTCCTTTTCCTGTGACCTCGACTGGAGAGTTGTCCCCCATCAGAATAGGAGGACCTTTGCATGCATCCAATGAAGAATACACTTATTTTGTGGCAGCCATGTGATGTGATGCTCCTGAATCTATGATCCAAGCATCGGGAGAGGAGTTGATGGCAATCAAGGCATGGCTAGAATTTCCTTTCTTGGGATTCTGATCTTCTGGCTTCTTCTTCTTCGCACCCTCAGGGATGCGATCTCCAAGGTTGTTTTTTTGAATTATTTGAGTCATTACATCTATTTTTTTTCTGCATGCATGCGGATTTTGGATGGAATCCTTTATGGCAGTACATGCATTTCTCCCCTTTCCACCTTTGGATCCAGAGGCATCAGTGAAGGGTTTTGAGTACCCTTCCTTCTTCGAATGTGCATGAGCTCTCCTTTTGTCTTTATCTTTATATTTTCGATATTGATGGTTGCCATATTGCACAGTAAGTGCATGCACCTTTGGGCCTTTGATTTTTCCCATGTTTATGAGCTTGGTTTGCTCTTGTGTCATGGATTCGATAAATTCCTCAAGAGAAGGCATCTTCTAGGTGTCTCCAGAGGAGAATTTGACTACATGGAGTTTTGATATGAACACGAAGAATTCAGGACCAAGTTTGGAGAGAACCATTTGTTTCTCCTTCTTATATTTATCAACCCCGCAACCTTTGAGTTGTGACAATAAATCCTTGAATTTTCTAAATAAATCTTGGATATTGTCGAAGCTTTTTGGATCCATTGTGAGAAATTCTACCTCCATAATGTGTCCCCTGATCTCATCCTGTTTTCCAAATATCCCTTTCAAGGTGGTCCAGGCTTCATTGGGGGTTTTACAGGAAGATATGTGAAAAAGGAGATTGGGAGAAATAAGACTGCAAATCGTTCCAAATGCTTCATCCATTCGATTTAGATACTTGGATTTTTCTATGGCTGATGTCGATTCTGTGTTTGTATTCAAGGTTAACCTGTACAATCCTCTAGTTTGGAGATGTATGACTATATTCTCCTTCCATGCAAAGTAATTGTAAGGTGTAAGAATGAATTCTTTTGAGAAATCCATCTTTCCGCTGTCTTCAATCTTTTGTACTTGCAAAAAATTTGGTGTAGCTTTTTCTTAGCATTCCGTCGGCTCTGATACCATGTAAATGTATTGAACCTGCATAGAATATATCTAGCTAGAAAATTCCACACACATTTGCAGAGAGAAATTGAGAAAGAAGAAGCAAGGGAGAAAGAATGGAAGAATTCTCATTAACTGTAATGAATAATGCATAATTTACACATGATATACTGTTTATAACTCAATCAATGCGCAATGGAGGAGAACCAATGCACCATAGTGGTGGTCTAGAGTGATTTGGACACACACCAACAATTATGGGAGTGAACTGCCACCTATTCTAGTCTCTCAGGCAGTTACGAGAGTGAACTTCCACCTAACTGAGTTAACTAGTCAACCGATCTTTAGTTAACTGACTGAAACAGAGTGTAGTGAGGAGTAGATCAAGGAATCAAGGGTAATGCGCTAGTCTGGTGATGAAACCAAGGATAATGCGCATTATCATGGTGATGATCCCAATGCTGCATGGTGACAAAACCAATGCAACATCTAGACTCAACTCAATTAGTCAAACTGAAGTATCAACTGAAGAGAATATTCTCTAGGTGGAATATTCTCTCCTAAACTTTAGGAGACTGAATAATGACTAATAAACATAGGAAAAACCTTAGGAAAAAGAAATCCTAGGTGTGTGTGAAGTAACTCCAACAATTGAAACACTGACTTCTCCTCTTGCTAGTCCAACTATTGGACCTTTTCATCTTCTTCCAAAGTGGTCCAAACCTGCGCAGTTCTGTCAAACAATTCTGCAACTTCCTTGGCTTCCGTTGCTATTTCATCTATCTGGAATGTTGTTTGATGTTCACTTTTCTCTTGGACCTTCGAAGGAGTTGTAGGATTTAGTATTTCTTTCAACTCCTCTATCTCCTACATATACCCTTCAATTTTCTACGCAATGATCTTTATCTTTTCATCTGCTCTCCTATCTGGTGCTTGCACGCTATCTGGAATGTGATTTGATACCACTGTTATCCCTTGCTCTAGTTTGTCTGTGCATTCTTTTTCCTCCTCCTTCTCTGAGGTCAACTAGTCCCAGGTGATATGTAACATATCTCCGACCCCTCTACCAACCTCCAATTTGGTGGCATCCACACAGGCTCTGGATTGTAATTCCTGCATTATACTTGGATGGAGTCCATATAGTACTTTTGTGGGTATCTGTGCCATGACTACCTCGAAGTGGTTAATGTCCCCCATGTGTTTCTACACAGTCTCTTGATCAATTCTAACCATCTGCTGTGTGATCATGAATGTATCCCTGCTCTGCACTACTATCTGAATCGTATAATATTTTTCTTTCTACGCAAGGGGTCGCTGTGTCTTTTCAGGTTGTTGCACTTCGTCCTGCGACACTGTATGTATTTGTAACTGCTATAGACTTTCATGGATTTCTATGAGTTTTTCCATGATCTCTTCTCTCTGTGATTTTGCAGTGCGAACCACATCTTCACCCCTGTCCTGGACCTTGTTCGCCACAAACTCAACATCATCCAATATAAAGGTGATGAGTGGGCCCTCCTTGGTGTACTTCATATTTTTTGCACGTCTCCTCTGCTTGTGCTGTCGTCCTTTTTATCTGTGAGGGATGTGCCCCACTCATCATCGCCTGTTCCCCCTCCTCATTGTCCTGATATGTGTCCCCCTTCTTGGCATCCTATTGAATGTCTTCCCTGGGCATTGTTGTTGTCCTCCTTGGGCTCTTTGGCATTTTTGTTGTGCACGACACAATATTCATAGTGTTAGAAGCTGGGCTATTTGTCTTTGTTGAAGGACCTTCTTCAGCTTGCCCCTTAGGTTTGGCTGATTTCCTTGCTACTGGCCTTGTTGCTGGTTTTGCTACTGGCATCTTCCACTGTGCATGTCGGTCTTTGATTATCCAATCAATCTCTTCCCTTGTGATGCACTATTGCATCTCCAACCATTCCTTCTTTGGATCCCGTGAGGCCTAGATCCACATGTGGTGCATGGATGCCTTAAACCTGGATATCCCTTCTGATTCCTAGACCAATTCCATAGGAATGTGCCACACAATGGCTGGCACTGTTGTATCTCTTCCAACATCATAGAAAACACCGTTCTATTTGACTGTTGATTTTTGTTGTCCTTGGCCTACGAGAGGGATTCGTACCTGACTACATAGCACTTTCTACTTCTATCCAGAAAAGAAGAAAATTTTGTCTACTGCCATCCTGCCAACTCTATGAGGATAATTAACCAAGAATAATGGAACTCTGTTCCATTATCTTGCACATCTCTGCAATCGATCAAGAATTGCTTTAGGAGGTAAGGCATCCAACTGAACATTACCCCCTTCGGGCACCGCGCGGTGACTACGATGACTCCAGCTGGAGCCTCTTATTTTCTGCACTTCCTCAGTAGCTTGCAAGCCATGATATTGCTGTCGAACCTACTCGCGTGATCATTGATATCTCTAAGAACAATACCCCTGTTCCCTCTACTGGTACCAAATTGTGACTTGACTAACTTGACGATCTCCTTATCTGTAATGTCCTCATTTTTGGACATTATTACATTATAGAGTGTTATTCCTACTAGAGTATCCAGATAGGGGTGAATAATAGTTCAGGATATATTGAGGGGTTTTATTGGGCCCGAATTGCACTGTTCATCATATTTCATCATCAGGATCCATTCCGCATAACTTGGCTTTGGTTCCATTGCATTCCGACGATTTCCGTAATTTTGAGTTATTATGAGTCATATTTTATTTAAATTAACTAAGAACTTCATATTGGGCATAATACTTGGAGAAACCTCTTAGTGTAATAACTCATCGAAATTGGGAGGAAGAGCACTACATGATAAGATGATGAGAAGTGACTTTCAGTGACCAGAGAAGTCATAAGGATGGATAAATAAATTTTTAGAGGTAAAATGGTTAATTAATTAATAAAGTGATTTAATTAAGGAATAATAAAATAAAGTAAAATTCACTTGGAGAGAAAAGGTGGACACGGGGATAAAAGAGATATAGAGGCCTCTATTCTCTCATTACGTTGTTTACATTTTTATGTTTGGCTTCTTGCTAGAGAGCCCATGCACTTGGAGGTTTTGAGGGTTTTAACTAAACAAATCCTAGAGATCATCTCGGTGGTGAAAGATAGCACCCAAACTGGTCCAATATTGGTCATAGAGGTGAAAGATTCCTCCCTCACCATTCTACATCATTTCTATTTAGTTCTAGGAGCATTTGTGGAGGCATGGTGTATTATTGGAGGTTTCCTGCAGAGCTAGGGTGTACTGTTATTGAGTGAGTAGTTTGATTTGCTCAGAGGTGGCTAGATCTTCAACAAATTTCACTCCAGGATCATTTTCCATCACCCTAGTGCCTTTTTGCATCATTTTTTGAGTGGATCCGTCAACCCATTCGTTCTATCACTCAGGATGGTGTGTTTTTCTTCAGGAGGGTGCATTGTGGATAGTGGATCTTGTGAGTTGGAGCGGGAGATCACTCCCAATAGTTTAGAGGTTCATTAGAGGGTTTCTATAACCACTGATCTACATTTTGGCACTTGGTTTCAGTTGATTAGAAGCCATATCCTTGGAGGCCAATTTCTTGGCTTGCTACAACCAGTGAGGGAGACATTGTGCTAGGGTGGACATCAAATTTCATCTAGGGACGAGTTGGATCTTCTATATCTTTGGTGTTCAGTTTGAAGAGGATTTTGGAAGCCTATATATTCATCTCTCTATTGTATCAGGGAGGCACGATCAACCATATACTCCATGCTCTTATATGTATTCCATATCTGCTCCATTTTGTATGAGGTCAACTATTATTATGAATAAAATCAGATCTGAGGTATTTGTGCTATTTACTTGAGTTGCTTCTACTGTATCTTGTTGTGTACATGTTTTTGGCTACATTCATATATTTTACTTGCTGCAAATACCTAAAGAACCATCATTAAAAAACCCAACACAACTCTAAAAGAAAAATCAACAAAGTCTTTGACAAAATACCACAACCAGAAAATACATAAAACCATAAAACTTAAAATGTTCCAAGCATATTGGGTTGGGAACATTACAGTGGTATCAGAGCGAAGATTCCTCCTAGAATGAGGGGTATTCCATAAGGATAAAATTTATGATTGAATAATGAGAAAGTATCACGTTGTTCAATAGTCAACGAAAATGGATAAACAGGAAAGGCTCCAGGTAGAATTGGATCTAGCCATATATGAGTGGATATCAGAATTACAAAATAGTAGAGCATAGTGTAGACAATAAAAAGAGGAAACATCCCCACCAACTAGTGGATTGAAAGGAGCACAAATTAATCCTACACCCATTAGATGTAGGGAGCTTTTATATAGTTACAAAGTTCCTTAGGATCCATATCACAGATGCAGGGGTAAAGGGAAGGTGCACATTGTTGAGGTGCACTATGATAGTGAGGATGCAACCATAGATTCCTATTTAGAGCAATCCAATGAGGCTAGTGAATCTTGTGCATCTGAGGGACAGTTGTATGGATAGGATGATAGTGCATGTTCTTCATCTTCCATATCAGGAAATGTTGAGGACCCAACACTTCAACATAGTGGTGACACTTGTGATGATTCATATGTGTTATCACTTAGACATGATGAGATTATGTGGTTGGATGATCTACCCTTGGGTGTACACATGACTTCCAGGAAGTCATGTATGGAGTATGATGAGATTTCTATGATGAAAATGACACATTTTTCATCTTCTAAGACACCTATGATAGCCATGACACATGAGGATATCAGTGGCATTTGTGATATGGTAGAGGAGCCTTGTGTGGGGATTGTACACAAGGGATATATGGATCTACAGATCTAGGAGGAGAGACATGACTTGGATCCAGTTGATGATACACATACCTATCAATATGAGGAGAGTGAGTCACCTCTGTTGGAGATTCCGTTGTTAGATAAGGTTATGGAGACTAACATTTTGATGGGATACTCACTTCCAGGACTGATCTACAGTGATGAGGATGCACTCTTTATTAGTCAGGATGACCATATCTCATGTATAAACACATCTGTATGGGATCCAGGTGCAAATGACATTAGCAGAGTGAGCACACAGGAGGATACAACTGCCCATACAAAATACAATGCGATTTATATGGGGGTAGCAGTTGGTGATGCTATGCAGTGGCATACCAGAGGACTTAGTAGCACATTGGACAATGGGCAGTTCAGTGACTTATCTTTTGTGGAGTGTGTTTTTGGGGATTCCATTGTTGACACTAGCAGTGAGAGGCATGAGGTATCACCTCAACAAGATTGTGATCAGGAGTCATGACACTTGACAAGACAATTAAGAGTTAGCGAGGACATGATCATGACAACCACTAGATGCATTGATGATACACATGCATTGGTGGTAGGTTATTGTGAGGGAATCGATGGCACATGATATTTCATATGGGGGAATTTCCATTGATGAATTTCATACACTCAGGGAGAGAGTGACTGTGATGAGGGTCGACTACTAGTAGTTGTTGATGGATAGAGATTAACTATTGGAGGTTGGTGAGATGTATCATAGGGCGTTGATGGAGAACAAGATTGGGGTCGACCGACTCACTCAAGAGTTGGTGAGCACACAATGATTCTTGGAAAGCACACAGACAACCCTTCAAGAATCAGAGTCGAGATCAGAGGAGCTCCTTGAGGAGACTAGACATGGATTTACTACATCTATCTCAACAAAGGGTCCGATATTTACTTCAACTACTTCACTAAAGGATGTTGGTGGTTTGGTAGAGGGGCAATAGATCATGGAGGTGCATGAGGGACACCCAATATTGCTGATGGTTATGGAGAGATATGACCAAGAGACACTGAAGGACGTCCATGTGTCACATGAACCACCATTCACGACTATTTTTGAGACAATTGGTCATACATATGCTCATGGGGATTCCAGAGCCAGGGGTAGCTATGAGGACACTTCCATTTGTGTTCCAGGATTGGTTTACCTTCATATATAGGTTGACCCAGTAGTACACCCAATATACATGATGTTGCATGAGTATACAAGAGATTACATGAGTATGCACTAACATACAATGATGAGTGGTAGTTCATAGAGACATGCATAGGTGTACAGTGGGATTCAGGGGGACACATTGGATTGCAGGGAGGAGATGTATTTAGTGGAGCATGGAGGTTCCTCTCCCTTGTAGTAGTATATAGATTTGAGATATCACCTTCATAGTAGCAGCAGTTGCATGAGTGAGGATGGTTGGAGAGTGATTGACCAACCGTTTGTGGAGTTAGATACTGTTGTACCCAATGGTTGGATTTTAGTGATGAGTACAAGCGATTATTCACCATGGGTACCGATGGATGAGATTTTGGGATTGACCAAAGCATATGATACTTTCTAGTCCTACATATGGTTGCATATATTTCTGGTATCCTTTCCCGATACTTTCATCATTGATAGCATCACAGGGGGAAATAGACAGTGGTAGGGAACATGGAGTGTTGGTTGGTAGAGACCACGTAACATAGTGACTTTATTGCATACAACATGATATGGGTGGATCATCATAGACATATAGTTGAGGTCTTGGGTATGATGTAGAACATTGTAGGCCATGGGATAGAGGATATCTCAGATGGTGATATAGATTCAGATTCTCATTAGGATGAGGATGGAGGGCTTCTGAAAATTATCAGTATGAAATATCAACAGTTAGTGGGGATTGGAAGTGATGAACTTCTAAATTTTCCATGGGATCCAGGAGTCCATTTGGACAATAGTTTTCTTCATCTTATGATGGTACGGGTTGTACCATAGAGAATCATACTTCACTCTTGGATTATTTTGAGAGGGATTGTTGGGAATTGTTCTATGTGGCGAGACAGGTTCTCCCTATTGATACTCATGATAGAGTATGGTGATGGATGATAAGATTTTGATTCCACAGGGGTACCTTTATAGGTTCAACCTCTTGATAGTAGGCCCAATTATCATAGGTATTTTAGCATGAGGATCCAGGAGTGCGGATCCAGTATGTATATGTTGGGAAGATAATCATGATCAGAGTAGAGAAACATCAATGCGATGATCCTTGTCAGAGGTTAGCATGGGACCCTAGGATTACAAGGCTGATCCTGTCATTGACTGATGGAGGCAAGTGGATCTTTGTAGGGGAAAGTCACTTTGATTTTCCATTTGGGTGTCATGTGTGATGAGCACTTGGAGGGGCTACATATTGAGGGGAGCTTACTACATATCACATATGTGGATATGGGATCCTAGTTTCACATATAGATTGATTCCGTTATTTCTTGAGGACAAGCAATATTCTAGCAGGGAGGACTGTAATGCCCCCATTTTTGGACATTATTACATTACAAAGTGTTATGCCTACTAGTGTAGATAGATAGGGGTGAAAGAGAGTTTATGAGATATTGAGGGGTTTTATTGGGCCTGAATTGCATTGTTCATTATATTTAATCATCAAGATCCATTCCGCACAACTCAGATTTGGTTCCGTTGCATTTCGACAATTTCTGTAATTTTGAGTTTTATGAGTCATATTTTAATTAAATTCACTAAGAAGGTCATATTGGGAATAATACTTGGAGAAACCTCTTAGTGTAATATCTCATTGGAATCGGGAGGGAGAGCACTACATGATAAGATGATGAGAAGTGAATTTTAGTGACCAAAGAATTCATAAGGATGGATACATCACTTTTTTGAGGTAAAATGGTTAATTAATTAATAAAGTGATTTAATTAAGGAATAATAAAATAAAGTAAAAGTCACTTGGAGAGAAAAGGTGAACTGGGGGGATAAAAGAGAGATAGGGGCCTCTATTCTCTCATTATATTGTTTATCATTTTGATGTCTGACTTCTTGCTAGAGAGCCCATGCACTTGGGGGGTTTGAGGGTTTTGACTGAACAAACCCTAGAGATTAGCTTGGTGGTGAAATATCCCAACCGACCTGGTCCAAGATTGGTCACGGAGGTGAAATATTCCTCCCTCACCATTCTACATCAATTCTACATCAATTCTATTCAGTTCTAGGAGCATTTGTAGAGGCATGACATATTATTGGAGGTTTCCTGCAGAGCTAGGGTGCACTATTCTTGAGAGAGTAGTTCAATTTGATCATAGGTGGATAGATATTTAGTATATCTCACTCCAAGATCATTTTCCATCACCCTAGTGCCTTTTTGCATCATTTTTTGAGTGGATTATTCAACCCATTCGTCCTATCACTCATGAGGGTGCATTGTGCATAGTGGATCTTGTGAGTTGGAGTGGGATATCACTCCCAATAGTTTGCAGGTTCATCAGAGGGTTTATCTAACCCACAATATACATTTTGGCACTCAGTTTCAGTGGATTAGAGGAAATATCCTTCGAGGCCGATTTCTTGGCTTGCTTTAGCCAGTGAGGGGCACATTCTGCTAGGGAGGACATCACATTTCAGCTAGGGACGAGTTGGATCTTCTATAGCTTTGGTGTTCAAGTTGGAGATGATTTTGGAAGCCTATATATTCATCTCTCTATTGTATCAGGGAGGCACGATCAACCATATACTCCATTCTCTTATATGTATTCCATATTTGCTCCATTTTGTATGAGGTTAGCTATTATTATGAATAAAATCAAATAGGAGGTATTTGTGCTATTTACTTGAGTTGCTTCAACTGTATCTTGTTGTGTACATGTTTTTGGATACATTACTATCTTTTACTTGTATAAAATACACAAATAACCATCATTATAAACCCCAATACAACTCTAAAAGACAAATCAACAAAGTGTTTGACAAAATACCACAACCATAAAACACATAAAACCATAAAACTTAAAATGTTCCACGTAGATTAGGTTGGGAAAATTACATTCTCGCGTACTTTGTTGTCCAAGTATTCCTCTGGTTGTGCACCCACTATGGGTAATCCCGTAATTTTGGAAATAAATGCCAAATCGAGCTGTACTAGCCCATCCATCTAAAGAATGCCGCCATGTACCCGATATAACAATTGTTTGACACAAAGCCCAACATTTTTAGCGCGCTTGAAGTGAGTTATGTCTAGGAGGTTCATGATCTTGGAGTTGTAGAGCCCTATTATCCACTGCGTGGGATCCATGATTGGTTTGCATAGGGGTCCAATTTCCTCCGTGTTTTCCAAGTAGGCTTCCTCAACCAAGTCTGGGAATTTTGTTACGTCGTGCACATTGTGGTATGAATAACTTATTTTAGGAAAATTCTCGAGCATATCCTCCAAAGTCACCACTGCGTGTGAGAGGTAGGGAAGTGTAATTTATGCTACGTCCTGCACCTTTCTTTTCTACTCGACAACAGATGGGTTTGCTTCTGCTATTTCTATGTCATTTTCTTCCCCCTCAGATTCTGACTGGTTGGTGATGTCAACCACCACCTCCTCTTCGTCGTGGCCCTATTGTCGACCCTTCATTTTGTCAGTTTTAGCCAATGTTTTAGGATTAGGGTTTGTAATACCCGTTATCAAACATTTTTTACTTTGATAGAAGAGAAGGTAAAGGAGAGAAAATTGGCTTAACGAGAGACTATCCTATCATTGTCACCTTGATATGATGTCCCTTTCTATTTAGGGTGGTAATCCCAGGGGAGACATCCCCAGTGACCTGGGGGTTTGAGAAGGCAAAGTCAAAGTGGCTAGGTAAAGATCCCCTCTCACAAGTCACCACTGATCAGAAATTCCAGTTTTATACCAATGAAGAGATAACGTGTTAAAGTACGTGCTCGGAACAAAGAAACAAGAAAACTATATATTTGCAAGTACACTTGCTGGTTAGCACTTCATAAAACCATGGACTTTCTTAATAAAATCAATTTTCTGAATACATAGATTTTATAACAACAATCTTTATAGAGAAATACTTCACATAAAATGTCTTGAAATTAGATTCAAAATGACTGCAAATCACTAACCATTGAAATCATAACACTAGCATTTGATAGAAGCACATAATACAAGGTATAATTCATCCTTTTCAACTACTTTTATGAGATTTTAATGCTGCATATAATGGCTGTAGCTTAATTTAGTAACAACAACAATGTTGTTAGTAGGTCAAGCTATTCTAGGGTTAGAAAGTGTTAGTAGTTTGCTTGAGGTAAAACATTTGAGGGTAGGTTTCATCAATCAAACAATTTTAAGGTCTAAATAAGTGCCTTTTAGGGATAATGGAGTCACTCACAACAACAAAACTTGAAGGAAACAAATGATAATGTAAGAGCTAAGGACTAAGAAGTATGAAGATTGAGGTGTTGGTAAGCCAAGGCCTCAATCAACAAGCCTTAGAAAGAAAATGACTACTAGGAAGTAGGTAACCCTAGGCCCTAGTGATTTTCCTTCTTCTTTAGCTCAAGCTTGAAACAATTAATGGCTTGATGAAGAAAATGACACTAGAGTCCTGCAATGGCAGGGATCTGGTACAATGCTTCAAAAGGTAGGGTTTCTAGCACAATCTAGTAGGTGGAAAATGGTTAAGACAAGGAAAATAACATGTACTTGTTCTCCTAGGGTTTTAAACTAGCTATTTCATAATATTGGAATAAATGAAAAGTAAATACACCATAACCATTCAAATAAAAGAAATATTGCATAAATTCACTTACATCCACCAAGAATAATCTAGCAATAAACCTAGTTGAATATTTTCCACTAAGAAAAATGCCAAGAAACACCAAATTAAGCCTCCTCCAAGAAGTGCGTCTAAAATTTCATCCAATAAACCCTAAGGAGGGAGCAAATTTCTTTCCTCACAAGTGTGAGTGAAAGATGATGAAAAATAAGAGTGATTTCCCTCCTATTTATACAATAATAATGACCATAATTAGGTCAAAAAGTCCGACATGGCCAGTTACAAATAATATCCAGTTTTTACATTAAATGTCATAATTAAACTCTAAAACAAGCTGCTAATGTGATGCCATTCCATTTTAGGGTGACATTAGGCCCTTTGTGGGAAACGTTGGCCTCCTGGAGCAAACATTTAGGCCTCCTTGGGCCTCAGGAACCTGCCACACGTGCCACTTGGCACACAACTACCTCCAAAACATCCCAAAATGTTGGATGATGTCATGGGTGACTTGGGTTATGTCATGGGCCTTCCAAGGCCCACATAATGGAGGAAAGGGCACAACCCCCATGGGTCCAGGCCCTCTAAGCTACCCCTGGTGAAACTTCCTCCTCTTTCTCTTAAGAAATCCTCTGATCTGTCTTTGCCCCTGTTGTTGGGGTCTCAACATCCATCCAGTGGGATTGTAGCCCCATGGAGGTTCGAACTAATCATATCCCCATGTGTACCTATCCATTAGGTACCTGGACATCGGGTGTGGCCCTGCAACATCAACATATATGCCCTCCATGGGCTCATAAGTCACATGGATCATAGAAATGTCAATCACATTTGATCATCAAGTTATTAAACATGTGCAAGAAAACCCTTTTACCCGGACAAGTTCTCAAAGACATTATGCTAATCTGCAAGCCAAGTTTGGAGAGGATGCTAGGATGCCCTATTGGGATAATTATCATAGGATGTGGGATGTTCATGAGATAAGTCAAATCTAGGCCATGTGAGTGGATGAGGTGGTAAGGGATGTCTGGGCAAGGGGTGCAGTGATAGGAGGGAAATGTATGGATTACCTGTGGGTGCCTCTGAAGAGGGTGAGATGCACCTTGTCATGGATGCAAATGTTTCCAAGCCCATTCATGACTTTAATCTTTTATTCTTATTTCTTTTTATCTAAAGAGGCTAGGCCACTGCCCTGGTGTGGTGATCGGTGGTGGCAATGTTACCGACAAGCATTTCACCGAAATGAGAAGGATGGCTTGTGATGAGACCCCCTTTCTCTTGGATATGCCACCAAGAGATACTACCCTGGCATGGTGACCAGATTTTGGTAGTGCCATATCGCTACATGCCCATGGACCTAATAGGATGGCTCGTGATGAGACCCTCTATCCTCTAACCAGGTCTTGATTTATTATTTTTTATGGATCCCTCTGTTTATTGTTGAGAATATTTTCATTTATTTCTCAGGGATCATCGGGCGAAGCATCTCAAGGTTTCATTCTTTGTGATTTATCTTTTTCTAGCCACTTTTACCCTCTGGGCCTTTATCCCCTTCTTCCCACAAGGTAAGGTACAACCCATAGATATTTGGCCAACCCAATGCTCAGACCAGTGTAATGGGGTGGATGAGCGAGAAAAAGATGAAAATTGGTAAGTATGGTGGGAGCGGACGATGGCCTTTCATGAATCCCCCCAGTGGAAACTCAAACCTTAAGGGTACCAGCTTATTAGGGCATGCTGTCATCCCCCCTAGGTGTGGTAAAGTGGAAAAATATAAGGTCCAAGCACACGTTAGAAGAAAAAAGAATTAAATTCACATATTCAAAGGTTTTGAGGATCAAAATGACACATACCATGATACTCAGACTCATTACCTCATGGAGAAAGATCCATTTCTGCTGCAGGACCAAGCTGATGTGATGGATGCTTCTACTGCTGACAAAGTGGAGGTGATGTAGAATGAAAGGATGGGCCCTCTAGGTCCATGATCAAGTCGATATGGCTCTTGATACTCCATGTCTAGTACCTATGGGACTCGAGACATAATCTCCTTAGTTATCCCTAGGCTAGGGGATAAAATCTGGCTCCAACTTGGGGACATGTGCTCATCGTAAAGCGCATGAGAACCTCAATATCTATGGAATAACCTATGACCTTATTGATCTCAATATAAGACTGTTAGAAATCATTTGGGGTGGTGATATCACCCCTAGCTCATATATAGTACAAAATGAAAACAAGCATATGTACAAATGGAAATACAAACTATTCTAGCATGAAATGCAAATGGTATATACAATGAATGAAAATGCCTACCTACTTACCTGCACTTACATGTGAAGTCAAGTCTCTACCCCTTGATGGGGTTTGAGGAGGTGCCCTCTAACTGGTAATGGGCGCCTTCTTCCTTCCAATGTAAACAAATAGTAGGCATCATTGACTGACTTTTTTCCAACTCTGAAGGGTCCAAGCCAAAATTGTGCACTTCCTTTGACATTAATAGGCTCTCCCTTATTTGTGTCCCACATCCATACTGTGTCTCCCTCTTTGTAATCTGTGGTCTTGAACTTGGTTGTTTCTTAAACAATCCTAGTGTACAATGTATAGGGAGGAGGGTGGGACTCTCCTGTGAAAAATTCTTGTTGGGATGGACGGATCAATACATCATCTTCTCCTTTCTTTAATAACCTGACAACCCCAACTTCCTTGTATTTATACTTGTTCAGAAGTTGCTGATAATGTTCCTTCTTCAACCATTGTATCTGATCAAAGTCTTCCTCCATAGAAAAAGGCATATCATTAGGAGAAAACTAAGTGTTGGCCCTTGACCAAGATTTGGGAGATTCTTGGTCATATTGACCTATTTTGGACTTCGATAGCCTGTCGAAGGAGGAGCGCAAGACAAAGCGGAGATCACGGGATCTCAACACCTTTTTGGATCCTTTTTGGGTTTTTGGGATTATGTAACAAAATTGGGATGTCGACCCATGGGTTTACCCATGTTTAGGCCTATTTTGTATGTATAAATAGATGTATAGGCAATGTAAAGAAAAAGAGAAAAGGCATCTATGTGATGTTAATATGCAAGTAGGCTAAGTGCCAAGAGATGGATCTGTGTGATCAAGAACTGTAAGGCTTTGTGTATACTGTGTGGAACTTGCAGAGTTAAGTGCAAGTCATTGTAGCAAGACTGTGGAAGGCTTAGCGATGGAATGCAAGGAAGAAGGATCTAGCGAGTTGCACAGATATTCTGTCCTATGCGGAGTAAGGGTTTTGAGGCTCTGTGCTTGTAACCAATTGACTGAAGACAATAAAGAAGAAGAGTTGGTGGACGTAGCCTCAGGGTGGGGGTGAACCACATAAATACTGTGTTGTTATGCTTTGTGCTTGTCTTAATGTGTTTATGACTCTCTAGCTAAGTACTTTGATATAGATAGATAGATATGCTTATACTTTGTGCTATGAATGTTAGATATGACTTCTATGAATGTGCTTAGTGCTTTCTTCTGCTAGATTTGATCCATCTGTTTGTGCTTAGTGCTTAATTACATTAGATCAATGTGAATGATGTGATGCTCTGTTCTATCTGCACAGTAGTTATTGGTTTAATATTGATGAACTATTGATGCTAAGTGCTCTGTTAAGTATTATAATCACATATCTGTGTCCTAGCTAAGGTTGCAGACACATGAGTCCTGCAACCACCCCTGCCTCTACGTCGGGTGAGACTTCATCTACTTCGCAGGTGTTTCCAAAAGGGCCGGTAGTTAGGGTTTTGCTGGTGCGTTGTTGTAGTGTTGAGCCCTGGATTTGCCCCTATGCCAACAAATGGTTCCGTTGCCCAGATCTTAAGCTGTGATTGCTGGGAAATGAGAAAGAAGAATCTCTATGCAAAGATTCATCTGGAAGTTGTGAAAGCTCTATGCATAGATCTGTCGCTCTACTGCACAATATTCTAATTGATTTATAAAGCTTTGTGCTAAAATAAAGAAGCCCGATCTGAAGAAAAGAAGTCAGATCTGAAGGAGAGAAGCAAGATCTAAAAGATTTTGTGCTCTAAGAAAGGTAAAAGTGAGAATTTCTGATTAAAAGAGGTAAGATCTGCAAGCTTTGTGCTCTGATAAAGGTAAGAATAGTGAAAAGTTTTAGATCTGGAAGCTTTGTGCTCTGTAGAAGTAAGATAAGTTGAAATTTTTGTTTCTAAAGTATGGATCTAGGTATGTTTGATAGGTTCTGTCCTAGCTTGAAAACTAGGGCACTAATAGATGAAAGAAGGCATGATATGAGTAGATATGATAAGAATAGTGAAATATATGTTATACCTATGCATAGAAATAATGTTTGGACTAACAAATGGATGCAAGATCCCAGAAGGAATTTTTTGCAGGTTAGCTACCATGATCCTAGTGCACAGTACCAGAAAGGCTAGGGATCATTTAAAAGAACGAGAGGATTAACCCTCTGTTATAGTTGTAGAAGACCGGAACATCTTGCTAAGGAATGCCCTGGGAAAAGACCTAGTTGTCTTTGTTGTAAAGCTATGGACCATGAAGTGTTGGATTGCCCTAGAATGATCGCTAAGCTAGAAGAAATGAATCTGAATAACGAAAACCCTAAGGCAGATCCAAAAATGGAAGAATCCTAGGAAGAATCAGAGAAAGTATTGCTGCAAATAAACGAAACCCTGAATGACCATCGACATGTTAGACTATCAGAGATATTCAAGGAAAAATAATGCATTGAAGTAAGAATATGAGACTTCGACATTGACTGTGTTCTGGATGAAGAAACACAGGTGAATATCATGACAAAAAGAGCTTGGGAAGCCATAGGGAAGATTGCTATGATCCCTTCATTAGGAGGAATAAGACTATTCAAAGGAAAGATGATAAAACTATGTGGGAAGCTCGCTCGCATACCTATGATCGTTCATGGAACTTCGACATAAGAAGATTTTGAGATTATTAAATTTATTGAAGACAACGCCCCGTTTACCATGTTACTAGGAAAACCTTGGATTGATAGAGATCAAACCAAATGAAAGGAAGAAGAAGAATTTTTGGAACAGAAGAAACAAGAGTTAAAATATTTCATGACCAGAAGGATCGCACACTTGATTGTAGAACATGAGAAAAGATCAAAGCTATTTAACACCAGAGGCCCATATTTCGAAGCTACAAGAACATTAGAGTACTCAAAGAAGACCGAAGTACTTATCCCAGACAAATAAGAAGTATCACCCTAGAATCTTAGGAAAGAATTTCAGCAGCGCGAAGTAACTATGTTAAAAGAAGATAAGAATCAGAATAGAAAAAGGAATACTGAGATGAAGCTCACTGGAAAGAAGGCTAGAAATCTAAGTAAGAAGAGGGATAAGATTGAAAAGTTCCAGAAAGTTCCAGAGGGAACCTCACAGAAGGAAAATTTTCAAAATTAGAGCTTCACCGGGATATTAGAACAACAACACATGGCACTTCACCATGACAAATCAATATAGCCATTGGGGAATGTTATAACCGTTAGATCAATGCTACGAATAGATAGAAAGCCATTTATGGCCAGCCATCTCGCCATTCGACCATTGAGACCACGCCATAACGGACATAACCGAGTTAATGAATACCTCATATCCGTTGTCGAGTTACCTATTTATCCCACCACGCCACACACCGAGAACACTTTTTCCAATTGAGAATTTGAGCCCACAGACTACGTTGAGTTTATACTGTGATCATCATGCTTCTGCTCTCTCTCTCATTACTGTGTTTAAGATACCCCCCGCACCTGATATTGTTAACCCCGAGTGTGTATGTCATATGAGTTGAGCGCTGCAGAAAGAGTTGTTGAGGAAGTTTTGATCGAATTGATGAATGAAAGAGTCATGTCGATGTCTAAAGGTATACAAGCATCATCCAAGAGGACTGCCAACTTCTCCATCCACTGCTCGAGCTGGACCATCCCGACCATCAGATGAGAAGCGAACTAAGCACAGGGATGATCTCGCGAATGATAAGTTGATTCCGAGCATATTACCCACCTATATACCACCTCTGAGCGGTGCTGTAAACCGTGACAACGTACCTAGATATTTTGAGTACGCCTTGGTCACTCCGTACCTCCTGAAGGGGATACGCGCAGTATGAGAAGACCAAGATAATATTGCAACATTGAAGTTTAGTGACTTCAACATGGGAGATCGAAAAGTCTACAACATGTTAGCCTCGCATAAGTACTTGACTAAAACTAAAGGGAAGAATTCAAATATCTTCCCTCAGTCATGGACCTATAACCTTGCGTAGTCCACCTTGCTAAACATTATGAAGATTCCGCATTTCGGATGACACTAGGAGGTGAATGGATGTGTCAAATTTCTGCTGTCTTGTTACCATGGAGTTTATCTATGGTTAAACCGTCGCATAATAGTGGATCCGATGTTGATAAATCGAATCACTGGGCTTAGCATGCAAGGACCCGACCCACAAGATTTCTATCCTGGAAAATCCATGGACCACGCTCTCGCCAAAAGGATCAAAGACACTTATGGCGATGTCGAGAAAGGAACACGAGGCTACAAGGTAGCTTCTATCCAAAATGGCGCAGTGTGTCTCGCCTGTTAGATGATTGGAGGGAAGTAAGTATGCAAGAACCGACCCACCCAAGTGACTGGTTTTGTAGTTGATCTCGCAGGGAAGTGCGCGGAGGGCCTACAAATGAATTGGGCGAAGTACCTGGTGAACCAATAATTAGAACTTGACTGCAGAGAAGTCCAGGATCAAGGGTACAAATTTCACTTTAGATGGCTATTTATCTTGATCGCTTTCATTTCCTGGGAGATAAGGGAAGGTGCAACCTTCCCATACATCGATCCCTTTGAACCATTGGCTACAAAGTTTAGCACACTGTGGTATTCAAGAGACATGAATAAACAGTGGCAGTCCAATGCTGTATTTCATGCATACTACAACCAGTTGAAGATATCCATACAGTCGGTGCCTCACATAACTCTGAATACTTTACACAAGTTCCGGCCTTTGATGAAATTCAGCGTGGACCGCCATTTCATTTACATCACAGCGCGCGCTGACGAGAATAAGAAACAACTTCAGTCCTATTACAAGATAATAGAGGAGGACTTGGAGGAGATCATCAAGGATTTGTCGGTGGACCTCCTCATTCCAGCAGACCTTGCGGAGATATCCGATATAGATAGTCCATAAAATGCGAAGGATGCACCTGGACCTAGCAGGACGAAGAAAACTGAAGAGGTTTAGGATTTAGACAGTGCATCTGTGAAGACTGCTTCCATCTCACCAGAGAAAGGAGGTAATGGTGGAGAGATAGATGAAGCAAAAGTTGAATAGAATAAAGGAGAGGTTGCACCGCCTAGAGATGAGGAGTACCCCTCTAAGAAAAGGAAGGTTCCCCCCCCCGAAGCCTTCTTCCTGGAAGAAATTGAAAGATTATATGACAAAAATGCAGACTATGCTCACCTCAGATGACTTCGATTTCATTATAGCAGTCGTGAATGATGCTTCGTTGGAGATAGTAGAGAAACAAGAGGCTAAGCAGGGAGTGATGTACAATAGAATCGAGATTGAGCTCCAAGAAGTGCAACAAGCACTACAATCCAGCCGTGTAGTCTCCACTGCTCTTCTGTTAGCAGGAACACCAAAACTGGGAGATGAGCCAACTCAAATCCACCGAATCGCTGAGACAGTTGAAGCTCGACTTCGACGAGCACAGGAAGAAACAATGCAAGCCACCTAGGCTTTGACACAAGTACAAGGAGTCCTTGTAGAGAAACACAGTACTGCAGAATGGGAGAAGCTTGATCTCCAGGAAAACTTCGACGAAGAAAAAGCCCAACTACAGAAAGAAAAGGAACAGTTGTTCACGGAGCAACTCGAAGTAAAAGAAATGGTCAACAGAGTGATTCGCTCTATGACAGTCGTAGAAGTAAAGGCCGAAGAGAGAATTCCACAACAAATAGTACAACTTGAAGAAGTGATCCAGTAGCTACAACAATGCATAACAGATTTGGAGCTACGCGCAGTACCCGAGATCCCTCAAGATGTAAGAGATCACAGGGAAGCAACTTCCAGGAGCGCAGTTGAGATACTGAAGGATCTTGTCGGGGAGTGCAAGCAATTGTGTAACCATAGTGCCCAAATGTATGAGAAGCTCCCCGAGAACCCAGAATTGCAGGCACTTGATTCACAGCTCCACGATGCAAAACAACATGCAGAGATACTATAGGCACAGCTGAAGGCCCTTTCAGTTGTAGAAAGAATGAAGCGGTCTCAAGAGCAGCGAACCATCCAATAGTAGATCCATACGATTCAAAGAAAATTTATGAAAGTAACTTAATGACTCCAACTTGTGCAAGATAATGCATATCAGTTGTTCACAGAGGTCGAGAGCTGAGGAGCAGAGCTAGAACAGGTTGTTAATGCAATAGAATAGCGCCTAGAAGGTATAGTGAATGACATAGTAATCCATGAGTTCGCCGAGCAAGAGGCCGTAGCACAACAACAGGTCGAAGCAACTCGAGCCAAGCTCGAGGCGTTCGAGGCAGAACTAGTCAGACCAGAGTGACTTAGGATGAGTCACAGGTGATTGTTGGGGGCCTGTTGGCCCTTGACCAAGCTTTGGGATATTCTTGGTCATATTGACCTATTTTTGACTTCGACAACCTGTCGAAGGAGGAGCGCAAGACGAAGCGGAGATCACGGGATATCGACCCCTTTTTGGCTCCTTTTTGGGTTTTTGGGATTATGTAACAGGATTGGGATGTCAACCCATGGGTTTACCCATGTTTAGGCCTATTTTGCATGTATAAATAGATGTATAGGAAATGTAAAGAAAAAGAGAAAAGACATCTATGTGATGTTAATATGAAAGTAGGCTAAGTTCCAAGAGTTGGATCTGTGTGATCAAGAACTATAAGGATTTGTGTATACTGTGTGGAATGTGCAGAGTTAAGTGTAAGTTATTGTAGCAAGACTGTGGAAGGCTTAGTGCTAGAATGCAAGGAAGAAGGATCTAGAGAGCTGCACAGATCTTCTGTCCTATGCAGAGTAAGGGTTTTGAGGCTTTGTGCTTGTAACATATTGAATGAAGACAATAAAGAAGAAGAGTTAGTGGACGTAGCCCCAGGGTGGGGGTGAACCACATAAATACTATGTTGTTATTATTTGTGCTTGTTTTAATGTGTTTATGACTCTCTAGCTAAGTGCTTTGATATAGATAGATAGGTCTGCTTATGCTTTGTGCTATGAATGTTAGATCTGACTTCTATGAATGTGCTTAGTGCTTTCTTCTACTAGATCTGATGCATCTGTTTTTGATAAGTTCTTAATTACATTAGATCAGTGTGAATGATGCGATGCTTTGTTATATCTGCGTAGTATTTATTGGTTTAATATTGATGAATTATTGATGCTAAGTGCTCTGTTAAGTATTATAATCACAGATCTGTGTCCCAGCTAAGGTTGCAGACACTTGAGTCCTGCAACCACCCCTGCCTCTACCTCAGGTGAGACTTCATCTTCTTCGCAGGTGTTGCCGAAAGGGACGATAGTTAGGGTTTTGTTGGTGCACTGTTGTAGCATTGAACCCTAGGTCTGCCCCTGTGCCAACACTAAGGAAGACTCTCTATGATTGGCTCATGTGCTTTGCCAATCCTGATCTGGTCACTAATTTCTCGCACATGGATTCTGGTCATTGGCACATTTGGGAGATGGCTTATGGTTCCATCATTCATAGGCACATTGATATAAATAAGGTCCATCTCTAGAGTGCCTCCCAACATTGCAACAAATTTCCTGGACAAAAGCATTCCCCACACATCCGAGACATTTACTACTACAATGTCCATATGGATCACTCTCTCGAGGTATCTTCCTAGGCATTCTTCCACATTTTTAATCACCCCATGTGTGGGTATGGCTCTAGATTCAAAGCCACACACATTTCTGTAAGGTCGTGTGACTTTTAGGCCTAATTGTTCCATGAACTTTAGAGACATCATGTTGGCACCTTCCCCTGAATCCAACATACAGTTGTTAAGGCACTTGTTATTTATCAGTAAGGTCATGAAGAAAGGTGGGTGTTCATCGTACTGGACCCTAAAGTGATCGACTTGTAGCATAATAGGAGGGTCTATTGGTCCATCTGATCCTTTGAAGAAATTATCAAATCTTTCTTTGACGAATGGTACCTTGATGACTTATCTCAAGGGGATGGTCACATGCATCTTGGATAATGCCCCCTAAAAGTCAAAGTTGAAGTCCACTTTTTCATTCTTGGGAGGATTCTTAGGAAGGAGAATGTTCATGGGTGGAGGTCTTGTTTGGGATATTGCAAGACTGGTAGAGAGAGGTTGGTTCAGTTTATTTTGTCTAGTATACACTTGAAACTCCTTTTTCTTCAATTTCTCTCTTGATTTTTGGTCCAAGTTATTTATCACCTCCATTCTAGCCTTCCTGGCTACTTCCTTTATTCCCTCTTGATTTTCCTCAGGGGAAATATTAAGGCAGATCTGGGGGTCCTCTATGGTATGGTACATTATGTTTACTTGGTCATGGCCTCCATTGTTCATAGTGTGACTCACTACACTGCAGACACCAAGGGTTTTCATCCACCACATTGGCATGAGCTAAAGTGTAACATCCCTATCCACCCACAGGCTGGGAAATGCCACTCCAGAACATTCATTCATGCTCTGATACCAATTTGTAACGTCCCCGAACATCCATGCTGGGTCACGCTACGCCAAAGAACACAACCATTCTCTCTCTGTGTGGAACATACTGTAACATACTCAACATCTAACTGAGGTATGCTACACAAAATTTTCTAACTGCATGCAATTAAAACATATACACACAAAACACCTGCAGAATCTTTACATGTAAAACATAAACATACAAATACATCTGTAAATGCATGAATTCATACTGAAATAAAAGTAACCACATACATGCAATATATACAGGAAATAACTAGAAAATATAAACACAGTTATAAATCATACACAGGATAAATCCGTAAAACTAAGCACAAAAATAATAATGCAACATGTAAATTTATCACACAGTTGACACTTATCTTGGTAAGAGTATCACCAACTATGTCCAGACCTTACATGAACCTCCCAGCCTTAGACCATATTGTTCATCACTCTCAACAGTGAGTCACCCTTGAGCTGGGACTAAACTCCACCCGGGTAAAAAGGGTTCCTAACCAGGCTAATGGCTCATAGAAAACAGGAAAGACTCCATCACATGAGCCTACTCAAACTAATAGCCTACAGTCTCTCATTCCCCACATGCCTATCCCACCCAAGGAAGTGTGCCCCTTCTCTGCAACAGTCCTTCGACTGCCCCACTTCCCTTCCAGGGCTTCAGCAACAGGCTGGACAGGAAGTCTCAGAGCCTTGTAGTTGTAGTTTAGCACTTTCAGGGAGTCACCTCCCAACAATTCTCTCGCCCAGAGAGAAATTACTCACGGGCCTGAAAAACTGCCTCTTCAATATCCCATGGGCCTAAACAACTCGCTTCTTTAGTTCAGCTCCCCGGCTAACTAGATACACAAACCTATATGGTCATGGATACAAGATCCGGTACAGTGACAGGAAGTATGGAGGATAAATGACTGCATGAGTGAAAAACAGTCAAGGCACCATGGCTGAGTGAATAATAGAAAAAGAAAGATGGAAGAAGTGATGGCAAATATGATCGTAAGAATGATGGGGGAGATGTCAAAATGAGGTAAGTCCCAACAATATGTATGCATTTCCCCAACTTGACACTTGTCATGTTGGGAGCTACTTTGGTCCACTTGTCCCCAACTTTATAACTTAGGATAACATAATTATCCATACTTTATACTTTAAGAAATATTAATATAATATTCCTTTTTGGCTTAATCTCCCTAGCTTAGACTTTTTCCTTAACTTTTGGCCCCCACCCTTTCCCCGACTAGTGCTGTTTAGTCCCCCATCTCTTTTATCATGGTCAGTCTGCATGCAACGATGTATTTTATATTAAATATGAGACATGTACAAAAACAGACGCACTGGCCTTTAACATCTAGGCTCTCCAGACTAATCAAAACATAAGCATCCTAGCTTATAATAACTGGATCACCAGCCTATAAAACATATCATATACACAAAGGCTCTCTGGCCTCAACATCGTGCACACTTAAGATGCTGCACACGGTATCCTGGAATGTGCACACTTCCTCATTTTACTGCGCAGTACATGCGCGCACTATGCCATGAAATGTGCATACAAAAATGATATCAAAACAACTCACCAGCTTAAGTACATTTGTATTTACATTTACAATCGGGTTTATCCTGGGGATATTACAATCCCCTCCCCTTATTTATGCACTGTCCTCAGTGCATCATGTATAGATATACAAAAAAAAATTCAAAAATCCTCAGTGCATTATATACCATGTACCATTCAAATTATTTAAAATATCCAAGCTTTAGCTATTGAAATCTTGTTACTGATCCTGTGCTTTACTTTCCAGTACCAATTCTGGTACTTATACTACAACTTGAAGTCAATTTCTCTATTCCATAGAGCTAGTTCAGGAAATAATTCAGTTCATTGTTCCTTATTACATGCTTCAATTAAACTTCATTGAAGCAACAACTGGCTGAAGATCCATGACGTTCCACCCAGACTTATATCTCTTTGCTGATAAGCTCTTAGCAACATACCATTCCCAAGCATGGGATATGGCCTCATCAGGACAATGGCTTCCCAAGACAACCACAGACCACGATCAATATCAACATAGTCTAGGCCAAGGTACCAAACCTCAACAACACTCCAACCAATAGTCTCTCTTCCCCACATGTCTGTACAACCCAAGGGAGTATGCACCTTCACTGTCCAATAGTTCATCGACTGCTCAACTTCCCTTTCCGGGCTCCAGCACAGGCCGAACAAGAAGTCTTAGAGCACCGTGGCTCCAGGAGTTCCCACTTTAATCATCATCATCTCATCTGCATCATACATATGCAATTATCATGAGAGAACATTATAAAAATTCCAATTTATAAATCAATTAATTTCATAAGGAATTCGACTTTTCCCAAATATGAAATTCTATTTATATTGCATACAACCAACAAATGGTTAGCATTTTATGTATATCCTAATTCAACATGTATAACACCTTATGCCATGATCTTAGAATTGCCTGCACCTAGAAATTCAATCACAAATACCAAACAATTTAACCAATAGAATGACTCATCATTCTATGCATATGCATGTTCCTAATTAGCAACAACAAGTTTACTTCTTCAATTTTCTGAACATAAATTTTTTGTAGTCACTATTCCTGTGACAACCTCACTTGGAACTTTCCTGTTGCAATGTTTATCAGTTCCTAAAATGTTCTCAACTTCACGAGTTAGTAACATTTCAATCATTAGTATAATTATTTCCATGCAAAAACATATATACATGCACTCACATAATGCATTCAACAAAATGCAGTTGAGTATACAATTCCATCATGTATGAGTGCAACTCTGTCACTTACTAGGCATGAGTGCAACTCTCAATGCCTATTTATTCAATGCACCTTTGCATTGATTTTCAGAATGAGCTTTATCTAAGTCATGCACCTCACCATCCATAAATTGGAAATCTGTCCAATGCCTTGACACATATCCACACACTTTCCATTGTCTTCACAATTACTTGGATGCCTTCCTTTTCAACTTGAACACTACACCAAGAATACAATTATGTAGCATTTATTAGTGTTAACAAAAAGGTTGCACTCCAATTTTTATTTAAAGTAGGAAGCTCATTAGTATTTATGTGGCACATAACCTTTCTATAACCATACCTTGCCATATCCAACCATGTCTTGGTCTCATACATGACTAGCTTTCTTAGCATCATTCCTATAACAAGTTATTATCTTTTATTTTCTCTGGTTATTGCCTCATAACCAAATTAACATGGCATGCTACTATGTTAGTGTGTGCATTCAAAAGATAAAATCTTTGATAAAACTATAACATGCCTCTAGCCTTTACCTCACTTAGTGGTAACTTAATCCTGTCAATGCACTTAAACAATACCATACAACGTAGTTTAAAATTCAAATTGGGGAAATTATTACCTATATTTCCCTTTGGCAATATTACAACAAAATTTCTAAACATGAATACTTACCTGCATGGTTGCCATTAAAAAAGTTTAATGACATCTGATTAGTTGATGACAATAGAAGCTCTTATGCCTCCTTATCAGCCTTATAATCAACATTCCATCCTCCTGCTTCTTTCTTCCACATGAAACAACATTATCAACAACACTTGCAAACATGCAAGCATCCTCACTTTATGGCTGTCCCAACAAGCCATAAAATACTTGCTGCTATAGTAATTGCTGCAAATTCTTTCTTCCTGTATCATGTTTCCTTGTTTATCCCAAAAGTCTTCCATTCTCTTGGATTTCTGAACCTTCAAGTGCTCTTCATTGTAATTACAGTGCATGAATATTTATGATCTGAGCACTTTCTAGCCAAAACACTCTTGGTTGCCTTTGTTTTTCCATCTAAATACTAAAATGATATTAACCTTCAGATTTTATTTATTTCCTGGATCCATCTATCCCAACTCATACTTGGATGAATTATAATTTCAATCTTGTTGTCTTATAGACTTTTGGATCTTCAACATCCATTTATTTTCAGACTGAACTATTCGAGTTCTTCCTTGACTGAATAATTTAGTATTTGGGTTTTCTTGCATTCTTCTGCACTCTTTGCCAAGTAGCTTCAAACTAGGCTTGCATAGCCAATTCTCTTAGCATGTTTTAAGGATGGACATATGCCTCCTTCCCTAGCTACATAGAAATAATTAAAATCACTTAATACAGATTTTAACTTACCAACATAGTTTCAAGTGGTACCTCCACCCCCTGGGAATACCACTCATGGCTCCATGCCATTTGAGATGGATTCTTCTCAGGCACCATCTCTGTTGCATTCAAAAACATGCATAGAACCATTGTCTTCTTCATTGTTCTTTATTGACTCTCTACAGAGATTCATTTCACCCTTAAGTCTTTCTTGACTTTGACATCTCCATGTTAATGTTGAAATATCTTCAATACCCTTGGAATGCATTAATAATATCTACTAGTATTCTTCTTTCCCTCTTGGATTGTTTTCATGCATTCCCATTTTCTTGATATCTATCTCATGAATTATTCTTCCATTATCCTAGCATGTTCATGGACTTGCAACTACACATTATGCTGATATTGATTTTCAACATCTCACTATTATTTGGATCCCTCTGATCCAACTTCTACATGACCCAATTATATTTTCAGTCATGTTTTCTGAGTAACCTTGGACAATTAATCATCAACTTCCTTCTTGAGGTACTTGATTTATCCCTTTCTTAGCTTATCATATCGACACTTGGATTTGCTTGATGGGTATTACTTTCCCTTGTCTTTACCAATCTGATTTCAACTTGCCTTGCAAAATCCAGTTCTATCATGCCATAAATAATTCCCTTCATACCATGCTTCCACTGCGCACTTTGATAACCATAAAGGAAGCATTACTCTCATATCATAGATAATCCATGGATATGATGTACTTTCCTATCCAATATGCAATAAGCCTCTTTATTTATCCAATTACTATCATTCAGGTAGTCAATTCCTTTTATAATAGATTTGACTCCAATGTATTGCTTAATCTGTATATTGGTTTCTTTGGGAGTGAATGCACTTTCACTAATTCATTCACTACATGATTTATTCCTCTGTCTGGATTCCATTGAATACTTGACTAACATGAGAGGACTTCCTGTAGTGGCCTCCCAAGATTTTATGGATGCACTCAGATTCATACCTTGATATTTTGTGGTCTTGGCTTTTGATCATCTTATGAAATATTTTGCCTAACACTCTTTCCTTGAGTACCTATGCTTATTTTAAACTAAACTCCAACCTTCTCACCCGTTAATAACTCAAAGTTTTAAACTGAAACCACTTTCGCCAAAGTCCCAATGTCGCATGTTTCAATATGTCAAAACCACCACTCGTGGGACATGCGACGACTAGTCAGATCACCCCATTTCACTCGTTCGATACTTCCCAACCGTATTATGTCAGGTGAATGCCTCCATGTAACGAACTCAAAAGCTAATCATTTGAAATGGATTAGCCGAGAATGGAAAACCAACGCACTTGTACGTAAGTCCGTCTGTGATTCATGATTGGGACTCTATAACTACCAATTCTCAAGTACGGAGGCATCATCTTATCCATAAATGGAGTAATCTCCAACTTTGCTCGACCTTCTGATCTCTGTAAAATCATTTCAATGTTCACAAAATTTAGGTACATGGACAAAGCTATATCCAGTGAGACTGGTTATTCAGGAAACATGGTGGATTTTACTATGAGTAAGGAGGAAAGGTTGATTGCGCATATACCGACGACTAAGTTCCACACAAAACCTGCTACAGACTCGAAATTGGAATTCAGGATAAATCCCATTATGAGGGATCTGGTCATCAACATGGGATCTATTAAGAAGAAACGAAGCAAGCGACAGAAGAAAGAACCCAAAGCTGAAATGGCTGAAAGTGTTGGAGAGGATCAACCGGTTTGGTTAGATACTCTAAAGGAGGAGATCGCTAAGCTGAAATGATTCCTCAATAAAATTAAGTACATTTCAGCAAATTTTGGATAGCTGGTAGTAGAGGGAAGGGCCCCCTAGAGATGATAAACTTGTTCTTAAACGGTCCCTTAAAAATGGGTAAATGTTATTTTGAATCATTCCCTTTTTGTAACTTATCTCTATTTTTGGAAATATGCGGAAGTCCAAGCGTTTCGAATTCTACAAATAATTCCTC